>RXPK01003175.1:0-64084 GCA_004143645.1 Protaetia brevitarsis
TGAAGAAAATTGAGGTGAATAAGTACCGTCAATAATATGCTTGGAAAACCGTTTAATAAAATATATTTATTTCAATGTTTTTTACGTCTATTTTTTTTTCTCGAAAAATGGGCAAGTTCGCATTCTTTATGGTAGGAAGACAGTTCTTAGACCAACGATTCATTTGTTCCTGCATTACAACAAATGATGGCGCATATTTTAATTTTCCATTTGCAGCATGCAAAAGAGCTTCTAACACATAGAAGTTCTTGCAGAGGTATTTTTTAAAATTTACCCTGAACAGGGCAACCAAAAATAAAGAAGGCGTTCAAATCAACACTCCAAATTGATAAGCATTTTTTAATGTGTTTTGTACTCAAAATTTATTTTATGGTTACATTCGAACTAGATCTTTGTATTATGCATCAACCATTCTTAGAACTATTGGGCTTTTCTTAAATCCGACTTTTCCCCAACAATGTTACTCTTTAAAACATTGTTTATTCTTGTCAAAATTTATTGAAACATTCTTGTAAACTCTCTGTAATCCAACTAATTACATTCTATCTTTCAAATTATTAAATTAAATCTAATATTTATCTACTGGTGTATCTTGAATATTTAAGTGGATCATCCTGCATTAAGTTCTAATGACATAAACATGTTTATTAGAATACTGAAACTTAATATTTCTGGATAATCGAAACAAAACTATGTATCAATTATTTCTAATTTTCTTTGGCGTTACTGCTAATCTACCATTAAAACCAAAAATGTGTAAAATTACCCCAAATAGGAGGCAACTGGGCTGTACCTCCCTATTTTGGGTAAATTTACACCTATAGGGGATTTTTCACATATCTGGTTAATACATTCCTTGCAGGTGGTGGTAAATTAACCAGGGACATTAGCCCTCTACAAGTAGTACCCAAATGGAATGGAATAATTTCAGTAGATTTCCACGCTTTAAAGGAATATTCCACAAGTATGTGCAAAAAATCCCTATAGGTGTAATTTCCGCAAAAATAGAGGTAGCCCGCTTGCCTCCTATTTTGGGAATAATTTTACCACTTTTTTTAGATGTTTTTTCCACACAATTTCCTTCCGCCAGAGTTTCAATCAAATTATCGTTAACAGTTAGGGCGATCATTTTTGATAAATACGACATAGTGAAATGGCGGCATTTTCTTCGGGAAAAGCTCGAATAACCGCCCTCCCTCCCTTTAAATCCGGTTCACGACTTCTGATTCTTTAGCGGACAGATTTTTCTTTTACCCGTAACTCAAGCGTTATAGTATCATCACGACTGTATCAAACTTTAGCGTTGGATTTTAATACGGACGTATTTAAACAATAAAATCGTCAAAGATATGTTAATTAGGATCTTCAATGAGAACTCCTAACTGCTAAGTATTGAAAATAAAACTTTATAGTTTGATCAAAACGTACCACAGTAATACACTTATGCTCATCAAATGCCGGTTTGAAAGCATATTATTGCAACTCTTATCAAATCGTACAATTTGTACGGAATTGAATATTAAGCAGTCAATACTTCCATTCCATATTCTTATATTCTCAATTCCCTGCCATTACATCCGAATTTAATCGCTTGTAATAACTATAAGGAAGCTTTTCCTTCCGTTCATTCGTAAATGGCACTTCGTTCGATTGAAAAGCTCCAATACTTGAACAGCATACAGAGGCGGCTGTGCGGAAAAACGTAAAATTATGACGGACGAAAACGATTTAAGTACAGCGATATAATTTTCAATTACCTAAAATGGGAAAAGAGAAATTTTATACACGAGCATCTAACGATGGGAAGCGATAAAGACCGCCTCGCTTCCTATCGTGTACGAACGACAGAATTGCGAAGTAGAATAACTTTCACTCCTCCGGTATTTAGTTTGATGGCATGATTATTGATGAATCTTTGATATGTTTCATGGACTTCGAAACGTATTTGTTGAGATATGCTATAATGAATTTAGTGAGTCACTTGCAACTGGTTTGTATGCAAGGGTGTGCTTCCCTAAACTCAATCCTGGTTCTTGAGATATTTTCATTTCTGTTGAATTTTTGAAGTTTGCGCTCTTTCGAATAAAATTAAATAGTCCATGGGATATCAGATATTTACTGATTTAAGAGACGGCAGAGAAAGCGTAAAACATATTGTGTTAGACGTGACAATCGATTGGAACAACCATCATAACCGTTATATTTCATTATTAATCACAGATTAACTCGTTTAAAATACATTATCTCATAGGAAATAATAAAATACTTGAATAAATTACATCACATATACTTTTAAGGAATTCTTTTTGTAATAAGTAATAAACTTTATTTTGTGGATACAACAAACTTACTTTTTCAACGTGATCGTTCAACCCCAAAGGTCGCAGCCCATTTTATCCCCACTCAATCGCCCGCACTCCGTCTGTCTTATTGTCGCTGGGATAGGAACGCGTAGTCCTGTTCAAGAAAACGATTTTCACCCCAAATGAATCCGCATTCCATTGACCGATGTACGGTGCATCGTTAGAGTAAATCGTCTATAACTTTTTGATTTATTGATCTAGATCAATGAAATTTGGTATACATATCAAGGAAGATATGGTGCATAAGATAGTTTTATAAAATTTTGAAAACATGATTTAGGTTTATATTTATTCGCTGTTAAACATAAACAAAAGGTAAAATTATATGTTTTTTATGTACTAATCGCAGGAAACCGAAAGTAAATTGATTTACCGTTTTTTTTTTTATTTGATTTGAGGAACCTTGTAAAGAAAAATATTAAGTCATTTCACACTGTATACGGGGTGATTGCCTTTAATAGGAATGGTATTGCTATATTGGAAGGTATACCAGATGCTGAGTGGTTTAAATGCTCCAAAATTTAAATTATGCCGAAAAGTTTTGTGAAATATACACACTTCAAACTTACAAAAACTACATTTATTTTTTTCTCCCACAACTCCCAAATTCTTTCAGAAAATTATCAAAATTAGGAAAATAATTGATGTAAAAACGTATATACAGGTGTCCCACCGAACTGGGTGATTAGATTTTTCGAACTTGTTGTAGGAATTTAATTTTGAAACTTGCAGTGTAATCATGGCCTACTATGATCTATGTAAGAAAGGCTGTTGATATCAACTTTCTTCTTTGTAAATGGAATGTGCAATTTATCGTTGTCTAAGCTGATGTATCGAGTTCATTTTGCAACCAGCTTATATAAGGTTCCTTATTCTAAATTCGACCTGTTTTTGAGACTATGTTTTCGCTTTCGTTAAATTTTTGACATTTGCACTCTTTCGAATAAAAATCAAATGAGTTTCATGAGATAGCAGATATGGGGTTCTGGCTAAACGTCGGTGTAAATATAAAGGACGTAGATATAAGGTGTTTATGCCATAATCGCTGAATCACATACAGGGTGTTCAAAAATGCGCCTTCAATGTGGATACCTACCTTTAAGCTAACAAAACTTCTTTCTTTCAAATCGAACATGGTATTTTTTAGTACAGTATTGAATGTAGCGTAGGATCCCACATCGATTGATATTAGGGTTTTGTATACTTACCTATTTTTAATAGTTTTTGAAGTATTAGCATTTCTTGCATAAAATTATAAAAATATTCCTTAATTTCAAGTTTGAACCCAAATAAAATTAATTTTTTCCTACAAAACACTCTGTATATTATTTGCCTAACCTATCTACACGTTTATGTTTCAGTTATCTAATGTTCACTAGTTTTTTACTAATAGTAGTACTTTTGGTTAAAGAAGGCCTAAGGGTTAGATGAATTCACTCTTCCGATTTTCTGGTATTTTCTCGAAAACGTCTGTAACGATCATCCTTGAAACTCAAATTTTTTGCTATATAATTATACCCCACACGGTTTTTTGTTTGTTATTCAAGACATTTATTACTTTGCTATAAAAGTTACGTTTGGTTAGATTGATTAAATTGTTATAATCTTATTTCAATTTGATATATTGTTCTTCAACAACATTACTCTGAGTATTTCTCAATACCCAGGAAAAGATCTTTTAATTTTTGACCCGTGATAATAATGTCATCAGTGACCCATGCCTTGCTACTCATCCCCTTACGATTAGTATACCTTATTGGACAATTTAAATCAACATGAGCTGATAACACAGTCATGAAATCATAGAACATGTCGTCTATATGGTCATAACTATATTGATGTTACGCGTTTCACAAGTAACCTCTCTAGTTGGCTCCAAGGAGGTGCACCCCAAACCATAGGCACTTATAACATCACAAAACAATTTTTTTGCGCAAATTATTCTGCAAATAATCAATATTAACATATATAAATATTAAAATACAAAAATTAAATACACTTATAATATTTCAAATATTATTCATTTGTCAGGCCAGATATTCTTTTTGTTATGGGAGTTGCCTAACATGGAGTCTTCGAAAATACTGCAGCATCTTGGTTTTTTTTGTATTAGACTAGATATTAAACGATACAGACAACAGATGACGGTAAATCAGTACACACTGTAACAGTTATCGAAAATAATTACATATCAAATGTCCTTTCAAATACCTTTTTTTTTTAATTATGACCTATTTGAATGTATTTAATAACCAGGTGAAAATATTAACATGTAAGTTCGCTGTCACATAATAATCATGGCTTGTTAATATTTTATGATGATGCAGTAAAAAGGTACCATGTTCTATTTGAAAGAAAAAGTTTTGTTAACTTAAATGTATCCCTATTGGAGACGCGTTTTTGAACAGCCTGTGTATGATTCAGTGATTATTGCTACAACAGTCTATACCATACGTCCTTGAATTTATATTGGCTTTAGTACAACCATTAAATATCTGATATCTCATGAACTATTTAATTTTATTCGAAAACTTCAAAAATTCAACAAAAATTAAAATTATCTCGAAAACGGTTGGGTTTAGGGATAGCAGAACTTCATACAAACTAGTTGCAAATGACTCAGTAAATTCACTAGACCGATAAAAATTGCACTAACCCGTTTAAAATAAGAAAGTTTATATAAACACCCTGTATACCGAAAGTGCTATAAAGTTGAAAATATCTTCTTTGACGAGATCATAGTGGGCAATGATTACACTGCAAGTTTCAACATCAAATTTCTACTAGACTTTCAAAAAACAATCTAGTAACCAAGTTCCGCATATAATGCATCCAGGGATGGACTTGAGAACATGCACTACTTGGGTTTCTGTTTTTTTAAAAACAATGGACATAAAAGAAAACTTTTTTGCACTAATTTCTGTATGTATATAAAATATAAAACTTGTACGACCATATAAAATACACCACAATGGAATCACTTTTGGGTTAATACAACAAGTAATACAGAACTAATCGTAAGAAATATTTTTATACTAACATTACATTGTTGCACTCACCAATAGGTGGATACACAAATGGGAACATAACATATTTACGACCATAAGCACATTGTTCCATTATGACGGATAAAATATAAATGTTACGAATCGGAAATTAAGTAGAGACATATAAAATCGGAAATACATTATTCTAACCAGCACAGTGTAATTTAAGCCGTCGCTACAAGGAATTCCCACCCGTATTATCAAAATGAACATAGTGTTGGTTAGGCATTAGCCGTATTAGTACTACTGGGTTAGTGATGTTAACGATTTTATTTTATTTTTTCAAGAGATTTTAATTATTTCCCTTTATTACAGAATAATATAACTGGACAAGAGACTCAACAGTGATGAGGAAATCCTTCCAACGATAATTAATGAATATCTTTTATGTAAAAGGCTCACAATAATGTAATATGTAGAACCAGACAATACAGCCAAACACACATCATCAGTTAGATAAACTATGGTAACACAAAATAAATAGTCGTTTTAGCATCATTGTTGTTTATTTAATAGTGCAATCAGTTACCGAAATGTATAGGCTGTCTTTAAAAGCAGTGTACAAAGAACGTTAGTTAGTTAGTTAATTAATTAGTTAGTTAGTTAGTAAGTGATAGCCTTCGTATGGTTTCGTTTGATCGTCCCGTCCACTGCAACCACTAAGATCTATTGTAGAGTGGATGTTATCTTAGAGCCCATCCAACAAGTGCAGACCCTTAAGGTAGCCCAGGATCTTGTTGAATAAGATTGTTTTCAGGTCTTCTAGGGAAGTACCAGTCTTTCCGAAGGTTACATTCCCGATTCTTGTAGTAGTATAGCAGTGGCAGAGAATACGCTCAACTAACTCCTCGTGTTTGGCGAACATTTGGCACCATTTGCAAAAATGGCGGCCAATTCAAATTATGATAGTCACAATCACCTTGACATTTTTGCGGTCAAGTTCTAGCTTTCTCCTGATGCTGTTAGGTGTAACATACCTTTGATGCACCAAACCAGGGCACGTTGTTCCAATACTGAAAACAATCTTTGTTTTCCCAGAATTTCATATACTGGTTAGCTACCGTAGATGCTATGCGCCACACATAGCCACAGAATAAGTCAATTTACACCTTTTTTAAACTTATACTATCAACTTAAAGGTTATAAAGAGAAAAATTGCATACCTTCTAGAGCATATGTGGACAACAACTGGCCGCGGCCAGATCCGCCTGCTGTAAGATCTGATCGGGCCCCGAGACATTTGAAAAACCCAATTAAAAAAAAATATCACACTGACTTACTCATACTTACTTCAAATAGGAAGATCGAATGAATGGCGGTTTGTAGCTTGCTCCTGCGGAATCAAGTGAGCGAGCAAGCCGAGTGGCGGCGATCATCAAAGAGTGAGGCGGCAAACATCAAAGCCTTTGATGTGGTGCAACAAAAGATTATAGCTTCTCAAATGTTCTACACTAGAACGATTCTAATCATTCTTCATTTTGCCTATATAAGCGGTGGATGGCCCGAACTTTAGTTCAGTTCTATTTGAGCTTACGAGGTGATAACTTCGACAAGCGATATCTAGCGAACTGCTAGTGCGTCAATTTGCTTTGTTACTTTGTGTGCATCTTGAGTGCTTACTAATTATATTTTGTTATTAAGTTTATCGAACAAAAAGTAAACGAAAATGATGTCTGGTGGAAAGAAACGAAGAGTAGATACAGAGGGTCGCCAATTTCAAGAAAAATGGACTGAAGAATTCTTTTTTATCTTGCACAATGGTAAGTCTATTTTTTTGTTGTTTAATGAATCCATTTCAGTGATGAAAGAATTCAATATAAAGAGGCATTACTCCTATGCTGCACTCACTAACAGGACAAATAAGAAGACAAAATCCAGAAGCTTACCGCAAATTTGGAAAAACAGCAGTAAATGTTTCATAAACAAAGAACACAACTTCATAAGGTTGTGAAAGCTAGTTTTATAGTTAGTTCAAAATTGGCAAAGTCATTAAAACCATTTGCTGAAGGAGAATTTATCAAGGAGTGTAAGTTAGAAGTTTGCAGTGTTTTGTATCCTGAAAAGAGGAAAAATGAATTTGAAAAAATTAGTTTGTCAAGACGAACTGTTGCCCGACGTATAGAAATGATAGCTAATGATATAAAAACAAATTTGACTGACCGTATGGCTGGTTTTGAATCATTTTCCATAATATTAGACGAGAGCACCGATTTGTCTGAAACAGTTCAACTGGCTATATTTATTCGAGGTGTTGATAAAGAGTTCACTGTTACTGAGGAATCGCTTGCTTTACAGCCGCTAAAAGGAACCACTACAGGAGAGGACATTTTTAACGAAGTTGAAAAGGTATTCACAAGTTTTGGTTTGCCATGGTTAAAATTAGTTGGTGTATGCACAGATGGTGCACCTTCTATGGTCGACTTACGTAAAGGTTTCATCGGAATTTTGTATGAAAAAGCAACTGAAATAAATGTTCAAAAAAATGATTTGATAGTCCTTCACTGCATTATCCACCAACAGAACTTGCGTTCTAAGTCCATTCGACTCCAGAATGTTATGAATGTGTTAGTAAATACCATCAATTTTATTCGATTCCGAGGGCTTAACCATTGTCAGTTCAAGGCGTTTTTGGATGAAATATCAGCCGAATATGACGACGTAACATATTATTGTGAAGTCAGATGGTTAAGCAAAGGAAAAATGCTGAAACTGTTTTACGAGCTTAGAAAATGAGATAGCAAGATTTTATCAAATAAAAGATAAACCACTATCTGAATTGAGTGACCCAAAATGGATATGTGACTTAGCATTTCTGGTCGACCTTAAAGGCCATTTGAATGATTTAAATTTGAAACTTCAAAAACAAGGATAGTTAGTAAATAATTTATACAGCCGTTTGAAAGCGTTTCAAAACAAAATCTGCTTGTGGGGGGCACAGTTACTGTCTGGTAACAGTTACCATTTCACCACGCTCTCTGCGTATGAAAATACTGCTTGTGCTCAGTATGCTGAAAAATTCAAGTTACTGTCGGAGCAATTTTCGAACAGATTTATCGATTTTAAAAACATGAAAGACAGTTTCAATTTATTACCTACTCCAACAAAAACGAATGTACAAAATGCTCCAATACACTTGCAAATGGAGTTGATCGAGCTTCAAGAAAACTCACTCCTAAAATCTAAATTTGAAGACTTGAAGTTGTGCGATTTGTACAAAAAAAATACCTCGAAGAAAACCACTTTTCGAAGCTTAGAAAATTCGCAAGAAGATTGATTTGTACGTTTGGCAGTACTTATAAATGCGAACAGTTATTTTCAATGATGAAAGTTAATAAATCAAAACATCGTACAAGGCTAACTGACGATAATTTAGAAAATTCTTTACGTCTTTGTATCAGTGGAATTCATCGATGGATTAGTTTCCCAAATTCAAGCTCAAGGGTCTCATTGATTTCGTTGTCGCTATTTAACCTTCCTAGTTTGTAATAATTCCAAATTTCACGATTTAATTATAATGTTGTACCTATTTTTTTCATTTCATTTTCTTATTTTAATAAATTGCATTATAATAACATTGTCATATTATTTCATGTCTGACATCTATTGCTAAAAATTATGAAACACTACTTTTAACGCGGCCCGCGAACGCGTATTTGCACACTAAAGTTTGGCCCACAAATGCGCAAAGGTTGCCAATTGCTTTCGACGGATCCTTTTCCCCATTATTTTGAAACTTGGTAGAGTGTTGATTTCTGTGTCCAGAGGATGTTTCTTCACTTTCTCTTCTGCTTGAATCTCTTCGATAGGTGGAGCCGACCTTTAGATGGGATATCCTTTTAAATGAATCTATTTTTCTCATTTCACCTCCTTTCCTGAGTTTCGGACGTTGATAACTTTCTGGGGTTTTTTTCATCTTTTTTCAGTATTTTCCTGGCATCCCTTTTTGGATACCTGCTTAGCATGACTGGGTTTGTCTTTCCAATGCTGAAAGTGGTTGGTTTCTTACCACATTTGTCGTAGGTGGCTAACTTTGGTTTGATTATTTCGTAATATGTCAATATGTTGTCCTGTATTGAAGTAGGGTTTTAGAGTATTCGAGTGGGCAGGGCAATTGGAATTCTAAATTTTCTTCCCATTAGCATTTCAGATGGCACGGGAGTGTTTGTTTAGGCGAACTATTGTATTCCCATAGTCACTAAATATGGATGTTCCCTTCATTCTTTAGTAGCATAGTTTTTCAGTATACCACATGTCTCTCTATTAACCCATATCGATTGACTGTATGTGGGGCTCGCGTACATGGGTTATATCAAGTTCTTGTAGCATTGTCTAATGCTTTCTTGAATATAGGGTGGCCATTATCAGAATGAATTATCGCGGACAGTTCCATGACTCTTGAATATAGTAAGCAAAGCCTCAATCGTTGACGAGACATCTTCTTGTCATTTAAATCAGTTCTACAAAACTTACTAGGATAATCAGCATGCGATCAAAATATGTGAGAATCAATTTCGGAATCCACTTCTATCTTCTCCATCGGCAGTTTGAGGATCTCCTGGTGAATTATTGGTTTGTTTGGAGTTGAATTTAGAATATTTTAAGCATACTAAACAGATGACACTAAGTTGGTTTTAATTGCTTGTTTTTGCCCTGGCTAAAATTACTGCTTTCCTGAGCCTTTCGTTGACATGTCGTAATATCCTTGATGAGAGGAGTGTACGTTTATTGAGTACATAAGTCTATTGTTCCTTTGGTAGTTTATAAGTCTGTTACCCTTGATAAAAAACGCCATCAATCAAATACTCCAAGGTCCAATGATTCTATCTCTATTTATTGTCAACTTAAGTCAGACTTTTGCTTTGATAGATTAATTGTCGATAATTTTTACATGCAAAGCACAAATAAAAAGGGAATAGCATTCTTGGTCTTTAAATATAGACACTAACTCAAAATAAGTTTGTCGATATACAGTGTCAGATATATGAGCTGACAATATCCATACTAGACACTAAAAATTAATTGGACTTATATAATATTCACCAACTTCCGCTATTTTGTAATACTACTTATTTTTAATTCTTTTAACCCTAAACTACCAAGTGTGCTTTTTGAGGCACAATTGATTTTGAAATTGCTGGAACTTTGGTAAGTTAACTGCCCACAGACTGGAGGATTTTTGTATTCCTAAAATAAACTATTTATACAGAATGACATAAAATTTTTTTAAAAATATTTTTCCTATTTTACTAAAAAATTAAACATAATTTACCGACACGTCCTACCAAGGTGTGTCTTTGAGGCACATACTGTTATATATACTATAAAATGCATTGCTACGTTATTAAAACTAGGTATGTGGTAAACCCCCAAGAATATGCTTATATTTCGGGACTTTCCCCTTGTATGTAAGAACTTCCAGTGCATATGAAGGGAATTCCTAAATGCGTTTTGCTAAAACAGTCAGCTTACAAACTGCATTGCTATCAGTGTATTTGTGACTTTCCTAACGAACGCATTGGCCGTTTTAGGTGTCTATTGGTTAATTTTATTTCTTTTATCTAGTGGAGAGTATAGTATAGGACCAGGTAAGCAAAATAAAGTTTTGATTGACCCCAGTAAAATTGATTTGTGTTTTATGCTTATTGGTTTTGAAATTTTATGCAGAAAGTATGACCGATTGGTTGACTGACCGACGCCGGCCACTAACTGAAAGGAGTTCCTCGATGCATTGTACGAAAGTGATGAGGATTGGGAAGGAATGTGATGGTGAAGATGAAGAAGTGCAAATGACGAAATCTCTTCTAGTGAAGCGGATTATCAAGAAACTGGCGACGAAAGAAAGCGATGGAACAAGAAGGAAGTGACGATAGTGATGCTAATGATGAACCGCCCGGCCATTCGCAAACTTTTATTGGAAAAGATGGTACCGAGTGGAATGCCACGCCGATTGCCAAGGGAAAAACACGTGCACACAACATAATTACAGCAGCTTTGAACAAAGTGAAACTTTCACTGGAGTGCATGTTGATATCCTTGTGACGCATTCAATTGTTTTTTGATGATACGGTTATTGGTATTGTGGTTATTCTTCACTAATAAGGAGGCTGTTCGTATTCTTGGCGATTTGTGGAAACCGGTTGACGACGTTGAAATCCGTGCTTTCTTGGCCTTTGATTACTGCTGGAAGAAATAACAAGGAATGGTGGACTATAATGAGCTATGGAATCCTTTATATGGAAATCTGTTTATCGAGCATGTATGTCACGAAATAGATTTACTCAATTACTAAGATTTATTCGTTTTGACGATAAGCGACCAGAACCCTCCGAAGGCAAAGGACAAGTTGGCACCAATTAGAGACCTGTGGGACCGTGTTAATACAAACTTGCTGAAATATTATCTTCCTGGCAGTAATCTAACCATCGATGAACAACTAGTGCCTTTTAGAGGTCGTGTATCTTTCCGACAGTACCTGCCAAGCAAGCCAGATAGTACGGTATGAAAATTGGTGATATGCGATAGTGGAACTAGTTATCCGTTACGCGGTATACCGTACTTAGGAAAAGAAGGTCTCAACAGAGCAGAAAACTTAGCGCAAAGGTGGTTGAAGACCTTTGTGAACCTTTCTGAGAACTAAAAGGAATATTACGTTCGACAACTTCTTCACCAGCTACGAGCTTTGCATCCAGTTTGCTTACCAAAGGCCTACTGTGTAGGAACGCTCAGAAAAAATAAGCGCTGCATACACCAAATTTTTTACCTCACAGGCGACGGAATATTGAAAGCAACTTGTTTGGTTTTCAGAAGACAATGACTTGTATCTTATATACCTAAGAAAAATCGCTGTGTCATATTATTATCTACAATGCACAACGACTCCACCATAGATGAGGAAAATAAAAATAAATCTGAAATCAATAAGTACTACAATTCCACGAAAGGAGGGGTGGACACACTTGATCAGATGGTACATACATATTCAGTGAAACGCAAACTAATAGGTGCCTTTGGTCTATTTTTTCAATATAATTGATGTGTGTGGAGTAGCTTCATTTGTTATTTGGAGAAATATCGATCCTGACTGGCATATTTCCAAAAAACGAAGACTTCGCAAAATTTTCTTACGAGAAATTACAACAGAATTAGTACTGGGGCAAATTAGACGTCGTAGTTTGAGTGGCTTGCATAAGAGTCATACTTCATTGATACAAACTACGTTGAATCAAGTACCAACCACAGGGGAGTCTTCGGCTCGAGAAGTAAGAAAACGAAAACATTGCTATATTTGCCCATCAAAGAAAAGCAGAATGTCAACACAGTTATGTGATAAGTGTAAGCAAACGGTTTGTGGTGAACATTCAGAGAAAAATACTCACGTGCACAAATTGCAAACTACATAAATAACTTTCAAATATTTTACTATCTTGTACTATTTTTAAATTATATCTTCTGACACACAATATTCTTTCTATATGTTTTAATCTTACTGTATACCTACTACATGAAATAAATAATGCATATTTTGCTATTATTTACATCAACAATGTGTACAAATAGATGTGTGCCTGTGAGGCACACCTTGGTAGGACACGTTACGATAAAACGTTGGTAGGACTAGGGTTAAAATCTGCAACAAAGCTAAGAGTAAACAGTTGATCCATATAACAAGAACATTCTCCCGCTTTTATTTTATCTATCCGTTTCTTGCCCTGGCAACCAATAAGATTATAGTAAGGAAATGATAAAAAAAGAAAACAACGCCCAATCGGAAAAGAATAAAACATCCACAACGCAAGCGAAGCACGTCGCCTTCCTGCGGTACTCCACTCGTCCTTAGGCGCTGGTTTACCGCAATTTGTCGACGCAGAATTTTATTTATGATCGTGTTTCGACGCGTTCCCCCCCAAAAAAAACAAGCTGAAACTTTAGAAGAAATACACACCCTAACGTAAAAAAGCGACCGCAAGAAACCCGGCACAGATAAATTCGCGAGTCGTTTGTCGGTGTTTCGTTCTGGGTTTTTGCGTGTACGTGAAGCGAAATCGGGCCCATTCACGGTAGACGGAGCGCGTAAAGATAGGCGGGCACGATGCGAGTCTTTTGTCTTAAAGTGACGCGGTATCTTCTCCTCGTGAATCGTTTATTTCACGCCACTGTTTTATTGCGGGATCAGATGGATCCGATAAGGACGTTTTCGGTGTTAAAATTCGCGTTTGGGTCATAAACGAAATCGGCTTTGGTTTTATGCGCGTCAGATGTCTCAAGAAGGAAAGACAAAGGCTAAAAAGCTCGTATAGCAGGGTAAATTAATCGACTCTTGCGTAGATTTGGCTAATTTTTTTTCCTGAAGTAGCTTTATATACAATTGTATCTGTTAAATCGGGACGGGTAGTATAGGGAATTCCCCAGATTTCCCCATAAATCTCGATAACTTCTAATGTACAACACAAATGCTTAAACAATATTCTTATTCATAGATGTTATGCTGGTTATAAGATTCTACGTTTCGCAAAAGAAAATAATATATATTTACATCACTTATCTATTATGTATTCCTATTAATAACTAATACATGCATTAGAGATGTTCCTATCAAAAAAAGATTCATCCCTTTCCCTTTCTCATCTCTTCCTATTTCAAAAAAAAAAAAAAAAAATGATGTAAAACATTTTTGTGTATTCCCTACCCCGATGTTTAAAAAAAAACAATTATTTCAAAAAATCGTCCCTCTTCCCACTCACCCATTCCAATGTAAAATAAAAGGATTTAAAACATTTTTAATGCATCCTCACCCCCGATATTTTGAAAAAAAATTATCATTTAAACAAATCATTCCCCTCCTCCCCACTCCTCTTTCAGTGTTAAAAAATACGTGATTTGAAACATTTTTAATGCGTCCTTTTCCTTGCGTTCTTTTCCCATTGTTAAAACAAAGAAAAAAAAATAGATGGTTCCAGGAAAAAATTTTAAAATTTCAAAATTTTTCAATATATCAGAATTTCAAAATTCGAAAATACGAAAAACCGAAAATTCGAAAATTCAGAAATTCAAAACTTCAGAAATTCAGAAATTCAAAAATTGAAGAATTGAAAAACTGAAAAATTGAGGAATTGAAAAATTGAAAAATTGAAAAATTGATAATTTGAAAAATTGAAAAATTGAAAAATTGAAAAATTGAAAAATTGAGGAATTGAAAAATTGAAAAATTGAAACATTGAAGAATTGATAATTTGAAAAATTGAAAAATTGAAAAATTGAGGAATTGAAAAATTGAAAAATTGAAAAATTGAAAAATTGAGGAATTGAAAAATTGAAAAATTGGAAAATTGAAAATTGAAAAATTGAAAATTGAAAATTGAAAAATTGAAAAATTGAAAAATTGAAAAATTGAAAAATTGATAATTTGAAAAATTGAAAAATTGAAAAATTGAAAAATTGATAATTTGAAAAATTGAAAAATTGAAAAATTGAGGAATTGAAAAATTGAAAAATTGAAAAATTGAAAAATTGAAAATTGAAAAATTGAAAAATTGAAAAATTGAAAAATTGAAAAATTGAAAAATTGAAAAATTGAAAAATTGAGAATTGAAAAATTGAAAAATTGAAAAATTGATAATTTGAAAAATTGAAAAATTGAGGAATTGAAAAATTGAAAAATTGAAAAATTGATAATTTGAAAAATTGAAAAATTGAGGAATTGAAAAATTGAAAAATTGATAATTTGAATTGAAAAATTGAGGAATTGAAAAATTGATAATTTGAAAAATTGAAAAATTGAAAAATTGAAAAATTGAAAAATTGAGGAATTGAAAAATTGAAAAATTGAAAAATTGAAAAATTGAAAAATTGAAAAATTGAAAAATTGAGGAATTGAAAAATTGAAAAATTGAAAAATTGAAAAATTGAAAATTGAAAATTGAAAAATTGAAAAATTGAAAAATTGAAAATTGAAAAATTGAAAAATTGAAAAATTGAAAAATTGAAAAATTGAAAAATTGAAAAATTGAAAAATTGAAAAATTGAAAAATTGAAAAATTGAAAAATTGAAAAAATTGAAAATTGAAAAATTGAAAAATTGAAAAATTGAAAAATTGAAAAATTGAAAAATTGAAAAATTGAAAAATTGAAAAATTGAAAAATTGAAAAATTGAAAAATTGAGGAATTGAAAAATTAAAAAATTGATAATTTGAAAAATTGAAAAATTGAAAAATTGAAAAATTGAAAAATTGAAAAATTGAAAAATTGAAAAATTGAGGAATTGAAAAATTGAAAAATTAAAACATTGAAAAATTGATAATTTGAAAAATTGAAAAATTGAGGAATTGAAAAATTGAAAAACTGAAAAATTGAAAAATTGAAAAATTGAAAATTGAAAAATTGAGGAATTGAAAAATTGAAAAATTGAAAAATTGATAATTTGAATTGAAAAATTGAGGAATTGAAAAATTGAAAAATTGAGGAATTGAAAAATTGAAAAATTGAAAAATTGATAATTTGAATTGAAAAATTGAGGAATTGAAAAATTGAAAAATTGATAATTTGAAAAATTGAAAAATTGAAAAATTGAAAAATTGAAAAATTGAAAAATTGAGGAATTGAAAAATTGAAAAATTGAAAAATTGAAAAATTGAAAAATTGAAAAATTGATAATTTGAAAAATTGAAAAATTGAAAAATTGAAAAATTGAAAATTGAAAAATTGAAAAATTGAAAAATTGAAAAATTGAAAATTGAAAAATTGAAAAATTTGAAAAATTGAAAAATTGAAAAATTGAAAAATTGAAAAATTGAAAAATTGAAAAATTGAAAAATTGAAAAATTGAAAAATTGAAAAATTGAAAAATTGAAAAATTGAAAAATTGAAAAATTGAAAAATTTCAAAAATGAGAAATTGAGGAATTGAAAAATTAAGAAATCGAAAGTGGAAAAATTGAAAAATTAAAAAATTGAAAATCTAAAAAGAAAAATTAAATCAAAGAAAAATGGTGTTTCAATGATTTCTTAAATTAAAAAAAAAATAATGAAAGAAATGCCTTTAAATTTTAAAATTTAATAATTTAAATCTTCAAAGTACGAAACAAGAAATCCCGAACTGACAAATCCGTGGAGCAAGGTGGTCATAAAAAAGGTCAATCGTTAACATCATCCACTGATGAGCAAATACCTATGCAAACAATTTCCAGCCAAGTGACCGAATGAGGAGGTGCGCCGTCATATTGATAAAAGATTTGTTTAAGTTCAGCCTTCGGGAAATTTTCTAAATACATATCTTCAAAATTTTGTAAAATATTATAATAACGTTCACCTACAAAGAAACAATCGTGGTTATCTTATGATTAAATATTACTTATTGATATTTACCGTTTAAATTTTCTTCATAGAAATGTAATGCCACCGCACCATCATTTCTTGCAGCATAAAAAAAAAAACCTTGAATTGTCAGCTTTCCTGGAAGTTTTGCATTCTAAATACGCGTAGATTCGAATCACTCAGTAATAAGAATTGTGCCGGCTAAGTATACCATTTTTTATAAATCTGACTTCGTCCTTCCAGATAGTGTTCTCCAAAAACAATGGATTCTCTTGAGACCATGTTAAAATAAATTTGGAAAAAAACTCACTCTTCTTAGGAAGTCAATATCTTTAAGTTGTCGAACCATGAAAAACAGATATGGGCGAAATTTATGTTTGCACAGTATTCTATGTATTGAGCACCTAGATAATCCTGATTCTAGTGGAACTTGTCTTAAAGACATTGTTGGATATGCTGCGGAATATCCCAAAATGAAGATTCCACGTTTGCATTATTAACAATAAGTTTGTTTTTAAATTTTTGCCTTGACCGATCCAAAGTTTTTAAAATTCTGTATTATTCATTTAACTGTGTTTGGTGACGGCTTCTGCTTTTGAGGATACCGAGCGGCAAAGGTATCACATGTTTTTGTTATCACTTTATTGCATTCTCCATAAATAATAAACAAATATAAATAATCTTCCTACGTATAATTTAAACGTGCCGGTATTGTTCATAATTGAAAACTAAGTGACGTTTCATCAATGCTGGATTGTTTGCCGAATGATCTTGACTATCTTAGATATATCAAAGCAGGATGACATTTTAAAAAAAAATACATAAGCTAGATTCTTACACCATATACAGGGTGTTTTGAAACATCGTTTAAAGATTTTAAGGGCATATAGTACGATTCAAAATAAGGTTAAAAGTCATAATAAACATATGTTCACAAATCAGCTGTTTACGAGATAACAGCGAGTGTTCCTAGTAGTACATGGATATAACATATCCCAGTAAACAGGTGCTTATCAGCTATTGTTTCATGACAGTTTAATTTGACGTTTTGTGCAATTTGTAGCAATTACGATGGTTGCGTATTCTTATGCTGAAATGAGCGATATGGTGTTCATGTACGGTCGTGCTAATGGGAATTCTTTACAAGCACGTCACTTCTTCACGAAACGTTTCCTGATCGCCAACTGCCTTCGCATGTGATGTTTCAGACGGTGTTTCAACGACTAAGAGAAACTGGTTCGTTTGAGAAGCGGTCTTCTGATACTTGACGGCAGAGAATAGCATGTACTCCACAGATAGAAGATCGAATTTTGAATATTATTGATGAAAATCCCGAAACTAGTGTTCGTTGTTGAAGAATTTCGACTCAAGTGGGTGTAAGCAACAATCTTGTTTGGAGAACTCTTCATGAGCAACTCCTATACCCCTACCATATCCAACGGGTACAAGCCCTTACTGCTCCGGATTATCAAGCGAGAAGGGCTTTCTGTAAGTGGTTTTTGCGAACAGCTGCTGATCGGCCAGATTTCGCTGATAACATCCTTTTCACTGATGAAGCTGGTTTTATTAAAAATGGAATATTTAATTTCCACAACAATCACGTTTGGTGTGACGAGAATCCTCATACTACCGTTGAAGCCAGTCACTAGCAACGTTTCTCTCTACACATCTGATTAGGCATGATAGGGGAACGGTTGTTAGGACCGATTGTTTTGCAACAACGCTTAACAGATCCTGCATACCTCGAGTTCTTAGAAAATACTTTAGCTGAACTTTTGGAAGATTTACCTATAAATCTAAGACTGAACCTCTGGTTTATGCAAGATGGAGCTCCACCGCACTTTACGCGTGCTGTTAGGGAACATCTTAACAATGAATTTCCTGGGAGATGGATAGGGCGAGCAGGTCCCATTGCTTGGCCGCCAAGGTTTCCCGATCTAAACCCGTTGGACTTTAGTATCTGGGGTTATTTGAAAAGTTTAGTGTACGCAACACCGGTAAACGACCTTCCAGAGTTGCGCCAACGAATAGAACACTGTTGCCAGATAATACGAGAAAAACCCTTGTTTTTCGAAAGAGTGCGCGCTTCCTTTGAAGGCAGATGTAGATCCTGTGTCGAAATGGAAGGACGCCATCTTGAACATCTTCTTTAGTTATAATCTATTTTATGTTAAAATGCAAGAACATCTTAATAAAAACCGCTAAAGCAAACTTATTCTGCAATTGCGATAAAATCGCTGTTATCTCGTAAACAGTTAATTTGTGGACATATGTTTATTATGGCTTTTAACCTTATATTCGAACGTACTACATGCCCTTAAAATCTTTAAACGATGTTTCAAAACACTTTGTATTCGTATTTTGCTAATTATCTTAAAAAGTATCCATTTTAGATGCGAATGAATCACTTTTTTTTCTTGTATTTTTGTAAGGGCAGTTTGATGAGAAAGAGAAAAATAGGTAGTAGTATTAAAAAAAAAGTTTTGACATTTTTTCAATTCGAAAGTTTAACTGTAACACACTGTCGGACACACTGTATAATGTTTTCGAAAAATTGTATACTTCGGATCGTCTTATAGGACTTCAAGAAACTCTCTTCTTAATTTTAACGTTACAAATGCTCACCCATTGTGCACACATCTGAACTTCAATTCAAATTATATTCACAGCAATACATAATGCGAGGTGTATAACTCCTCCCTACATTACAAAAAAAAAAGAACAATACAATAGTATTGCGACTACATACATACATACATACATAGAAAGGAACTTCAGCTTTTTAACAGCTTTTTTCCTTTTGTCTCGACGCCATTGAAATCGAGTTGTCGCGATGGTTAAAGCTGTTCCTCGATATTCCTGTAGTCGCGTCTCATAATGGATACAATGCGACCATTCAGCTCCGTCGTGTTGAGTTCGTTGTTCGGATCGTTATCATTCCATTGTGCCCGACGAAGCGATTTCACGCACGGCAATGGTTGACGAGATATATGTATGTACGATTGTGCATCGTATGCGTGGAACTTGACTGCTGGCATCACTAATTGGAGTGCATATAAGTTCGGAATTCGCTTCGTTATGCGAACGAACGTTCGTAGCCGTTATGTGGTGGTGATTTGACGACGTTACTGCAGTTCTGTTGAGAAGAGAGAAATAGAGAAACAGAAGGTACGAACGAAATTCTAGTATGAATAGTAGTGAGAATTCCATTAAAAGATTTTCCAAGAAAAATATGCGAACGAAAACGAAGTATGTTCTCAAGTTCTCAATACGTCTTTTAGATTAAATTATGTTTATTATTGTAGATGCACCAAAACAAAAACATCTGATGATAACATTGATCTGAAAATGATTTGTTAATTCAATTACCTTTTCTCGGAAAAAGCTATTATATTATGTTAACCATGACGGCGATAGATGATCTTGCGGAATGCCAAATGAGGTAATTTCATCTAGCAGATGAAACAATCTAAAAGCGAACTCTGGAGAGGTGCAAAACTTCTTAGGTTCAGCAATGTTCTTATGTCACCAAATTGCTTTAGTGACA
This sequence comes from Protaetia brevitarsis, assembly GCA_004143645.1. Taxonomy (NCBI): domain Eukaryota; kingdom Metazoa; phylum Arthropoda; class Insecta; order Coleoptera; family Scarabaeidae; genus Protaetia; species Protaetia brevitarsis. Next base: position 20,268 of record RXPK01003175.1, read on the forward strand.
TAAGTGTTAGGATTCTGAAGTAACGCAAATTATTACTGATTTTTTTTTTTTGTATGGCGACGATGCGATGCTTACATTGCCGTAAGTAGTGACAACAAGTTTGATATTTTGAAAAAAGTTGATACAGTTTTGAGTGAATTTGAGAGATGGTGTTCTGCTAATACATTAATGATAAATCATGGAAAAACGGTCCTTGTTGAATTTTAATAAATATAGATGTTGAAATATTGATGACATTGTTTGAGTATCAACCAGATTTAGAAATACTACTGCTTTTGAGCGCCTGCTAAAAAAGAAAAAAAAATGGAAATATGTAATTCAATTAATCCTAGTCCTACCAACGTTTTATCGTAACGTGTCCTACCAAGGTGTGCCTCACAGGCACACATCTATTTGTACACATTGTTGATGTAAATAATAGCAAAATATGCATTATTTATTTCATGTAGTAGGTATACAGTAAGATTAAAACATATAGAAAGAATATTGTGTGTCAGAAGATATAATTTAAAAATAGTACAAGATAGTAAAATATTTGAAAGTTATTTATGTAGTTTGCAATTTGTGCACGTGAGTATTTTCTCTGAATGTTCACCACAAACCGTTTGCTTACACTTATCACATAACTGTGTTGACATTCTGCTTTTCTTTGATGGGCAAATATAGCACCGTTTTCGTTTTCTTACTTCTCGAGCCGAAGACTCCCCTGTGGTTGGTACTTGATTCAACGTAGTTTATATCAATGAAGTATGACTTTTATGCAAGCCACTCAAACTACGACGTCTAATTTGCCCTGGTACTAATTCTGTTGTAATTTCTCGTAAAAAAATTTTGCGAAGTCTTCGTTTTTTGGAAATATGCCAGTCAGGATGGATATTTCTCCATATGACAAATGAAGCTACTCCATACACATCAATTATATTGAAAAAATAGACCAAAGGCCACCTATTAGTTTTGCGTTTCACTGAATATGTATGTACCATCTGATCAAGTGTATCCACCCCTCCTTTCATGGAATTGTAGTACTTATTGATTTCAGATTTATTTTTATTTTCCTCATCAATGGTGGAGTCGTTGTGCATTGTAGATAATAATATGACACAGCGATTTTTCTTAGGTACATAAGATACCAAAGTCATTGTCTTCTGAAAACCAAACAAGTTGCTTTCAATATTCGGTCGCCTGTGAGGTAAAAAATTTGGTGGTATGCAGCGCTTATTTTTTCTGAGCGTTCCTGCACAAGTTAGGCCTTTGGTAAGCAAACTGGATGCAAGCTCGTAGCTGGTGAAGAAGTTGTCGAACGTAATATTCCTTTTAGTTCTCAGAAAAGGTTCACAAAGGTCTTCAACCACCTTTTGCGCTAAGTTTTCTGCTCTGTGAGACTTCTTTTCCTAAGTACGGTATACCACGTAACGGACAATAGTTCCACTATCGCATATCCACCAAATTTTCATACCGTACTTATCTGGCTTGCTTGGCAGGTACTGTCGGAAAGATACACGACCTCTAAAAGGCACCAGTTGTTCATCGATGGTTAGATTACTGCCAGGAAGATAATATTTCAGCAAGTTTGTATTAACACGGTCCCACAGGTCTCTAATTGATGCCAACTTGTCCTTTTGCCTTCGGAGGGTTCTGATCGCTTTATCGTCAAAACGAATAAATCTTAGTAATTGAGTAAATCTATTTCGTGACATACACGCTCGATAAACAGGATTTCCAAATAAAGGATTCCATAGCTCATTCTAGTCCACCATTCCTTGTTTATTTCTTCCAGCAGTAATCAAAAGGCCCAAGAAAGCACGGATTTCAACGTCGTCAACTGGTTTCCACAAATCGCGAAGAATACGAACAGCCTCCTTATTAGTGAAAGTAACCACAATACCAATAACCGTATATCAAAAACAAATTGAATGCGTCACAAGGAGTATCAACATGCACTCCAGGTGGAAGTTTCACTTTGTTCAAAGCTGTTGTAATTATGTTGTGTGCACGTGTTTTTCCCTTGGCAATCGGCGTGGCATTCCACTCGGTACCATCTTTTCCAATAAAAGTTTGCGAATGGCCGGGCGGTTCATCATTAGCATCACTATCGTCACTTCCTTCTTGTTCATCGCTTTCTTCATCGCCAGTTTCTTGATAATCCGCTTCACTAGAAGAGGTTTCGTCATTTGGCTCTTCTTCATTCACCATCATTTACATTCCTTCCAAATCCTCATCACTTTCGTACAATGCATCGAGCACTCCTTTTCAGTTAGTGGCCGGCGTCGGTCAGTCAACCAATCGGTCATACTTTCTTGCATAAATTTCAAAACCAAATAAGCATAAAACAACAAATCTATTTTTACTGGGGTCAATCAAAACTTTATTTTGCTTACCTGGTCTACACTATACTCTCCACTAGGTAAAGAAATAAATTAACCAATAGACACCTAAAACGGCCAATGCGTTCGTTAGGAAAGTCACAAATACACTGATAGCAATGCAGTTTGTAAGCTGACTGTTTTAGCAAAACGCATTTAGGGAATTCCCCTTCATATGCAACTGGAAGTTCTTACATACAAGAGGAAAGTCCCGAAATATAAAGCATATCTTATTACGGGGGATTTGCCCACATACCTAGTTTTAAATAACGTAGCAATGCATTTTATAGTATAATAACAGTATGTGCCTCAAAGACACACCTTGGTAGGACGTGTCGGTAAATTATGTTTAATTTTTTTAGTAAAATAGGAAAAATATTTTTAAAAAATTTTTATGTCATTCTGTGTTAAATAGTTTATTTTGAGAATACAAGAATCCTCCAGTCTGTGGGCAGTTAACTTACAAAGTTCCAGCAATTTCAAAATCAATTGTGCCTCAAAAGCACACCTTGGTAGGTTTAGGGTTAAACAATATTCGGAAAAATTGTGATTTTTATTTTTTTTTAAGTGTGTTTACAAAAATTTGCTCATTTCCCATCTGTTGTAAAAAAATATATATCATGGAATAATATTGAGCAATTGAAAAAGACAGATGAATTGTCGAAACGTTTTGCCTGATGTAGTTAGTAGTTCCTATTGACCCAATATTCCCAAGAAATCAATCGTTTAATAATGTAGCATTGCATCTGGAAGCGTGTGAAATCGTTACTTAGCCTGCGACCTTCTGATATTCTGCACTTTCTGGAAGGAAAAGCATTGATAGGTCAACTGTAAAACAGCAAGAATAGGGGACACAATAGATCTCTTAGGTCGCAGTATAACATCACCCTCCATCCATACACACAAATTAAAGGAGTTTCTAATAAAAAAGAAACTAATAATTAATCGATTAGTGGTTAAATAGTTTGAAGTATTTGTGATCAGGTCATAACCGAATCATTGAAATTAATAAGTTAACAATTTCTATGTAATGTTTCCGAAAAATACACTGTTATTGGTTATTCAATTTTTAATTTGTGTACGACCTCAAAACATTCCTACTAAACATGTATCATGTATTCTAACGGTAAACAACCTAACAAGCTGTCGTAAATTATAATATAAATTTAGGGCATCGCCTCGCAAAATTTGCGAAGAAAAAGTTTCATTTACAATACAAATTATTGTTATATATTGTTCTATTTACTCGACCACAGCTTATGAAAACAAGAAACACAACATATATTACATCGTTACGTATATTAGGTTCTTTTAGGAAAAGAAAAAAAACAAATGGCGCTCCCAAAAGCATTTTAACAGAAGATTTGTATTTAGCATTTTCTCCATCCCTACAAAAACGTACCACAACGAAGTATTCATCGGTTTATCTTGTTTACAATACATAAATCTAATATATTAACTTGTGTTAGTTCGTCAAAGAAAGTTAAAAGAACAAGCTTGACATCGGTATTGTTAAGATTGTGTGTTTTCGTCTTTATATTAAAGTTTGGGAACAAGACGAAATCAGAAAAAAATATTATATACGCTAACAGAACATTACTTCTGTATAAGAGGAATTTTTCTTTGTTTACGATATTGCTATTTTCAGTGTCGCTCCCTTTATGTCGGAGATAATAGCGATAATAAATTTCTTTTCAGTTGAAACGGCTGACTTTTAGGACTGTCGTTATAGCGGGTTGTAATAAAAGAAATTGTTTTGTTACATAGATGGAAAAAAATGGGAGTTGGAAATTTTATAAACACTTCCCTGACGATAAGAGTGGGAGGATTTATATGTTTCAATTGCATAGAAGTAAAAGATTTTTCTTAGACGCTTTAGGTGTAACGCAAAATTTGAAATATGTATATAATACAAAAGAGCAAAAACAGCAGTGATTTATCAGTTTGGCGCCTCATAGTTGCAAAAGGCAGCAAAACAGTTTCAAATTTATTAATATTTAAATTACTACGATCACACCACGAGAACATATAATAATTATACTACCTAGCACAAATAGAACCGGAACAAAACACATCCTTATCATTATAACCCCATACTATAACTGTAGTATCATCGGTAAATTGATAGAAATCTTTGTTTGAAAAGGAATCATTTAGGTCATTCACCAACAGTACAAATATTCTGGTACCACCCTAACAGCCAGAAATATTACATAGATATTTTTAAAAATATATTTTATAAATATTTTTCGTGAGAGGTTTTTGAATATATTTTTCATATTTTTTTCTAAATATAGATAAAATATTCAATTAAAATATTTATTCCATATTTTAAAATTAATGTAAGCACTATATTTTTTCTAAAATATTTGTAAAATATTTATATGAAAATTGAGATTTTTTATGCAATCTATTTAGTTTGTTATAATGAACTAAAATTGTTCTTGGTTATTTAGAATGTATAACGTCGATAACGAAAAATTGAAACATACATAGAGTTGTCTAAAAGGCAAGAACTTGTTTTTTCACACTCACCATACAAGTTAATAATCAATAATTCTGGCATTTCTTAAGGCATACTGAAGGTTTATCAAATTAATCACTGTTTTCTAATTGAAGTGTTCTAAATAAAAAACAAACGTATTTATTATCATTTTATTTGAATAAGCCAATAAAAATGAAAAATACTCATTTTTAAGTATAGCCTTGGCTGGTGCCAGGTACGACCCTATGGCTTTTTTTTATATCTTCGGTAGTGGCGCTCTCATGGCGTTTCCTTGTGGCCTCTAAAACAATGCCAATTGTATTAGATCATACCATGAATAAAACATCGTACAACATTATCAACACCTACTAATACATTTGGAGCATTTACAATAATTGGAGTGGTAGCTACATTCTAATACTTACGATACTTATTTTTACTTTATTTCATAATATTTGAAAACATTCTACGTACAAACAATATAGAACAACACAACGTATTCTTACCTCTATTTGAGGTTATGACGCTTATCTACCGAGACGAATCTCTTAAGCAAATCAACTAGCAATTTATCTGGTAGATACAGTACATATATGATGCATAAAATTCCTACAATTATATTATTAAACGATTTCTGTGCATAGCGATATTGAGCATTCCAATTATCTTATAAATGCCATGACATGTTCAAAGTGTTGCTTACCTCGTAGTCACCACAAAAACTAAAACACACCCCGCAACAATTAATTACACAGTTAACCCTAATCTGCCCTAATCGTATACTATTATAAACTATAACATGTAACGGACAAACGAATGAAAACGTTGATGATAAGCACATGCGCGTATGCATTCTGTTATGTACTTAATCCATAGACGCATAACAATACTAAATCATATAACACCGGTACCGTAATGAATAAAGGTGTTGTGTTGACGTTCGCAACTTACAAATATTACAAATAAGACGCAGATATATTAATAGAAAAGTTACAGCGCTCAACTTAGATCCTAATTAAATCATATTAGATATATGTTATCTAATTTAATCTTTAAACTATCATTTTAAATAGGTACATACCTACTTAATATGTATGCATATTTTACCCATTTTATATTATTCGCCCTACGCACCAAATGTACAAAAGCAAAAATTCATTTTTTTTTATATGAAATAAATATTTACAGAAATACAAAGCAAAATATTCTTGCAGAGTTATGAAAAATATATTGAGAAAACATTTGCAATAAAATATTATTAATGCTACATAACATATATATTTTTTAAATGTTTTCCTAATATATTTTCTATAATATATTTTATGCATATTATATTAATATAACTAATATTCAAGAAAGCTTTAATATTTTTTAAATATTTATAAAATATGAAATAAATATAGTTGGTCACTAGGGAGGCAACAACTGAAGGAAAGCGCTTCAGCTGTTTCTATCATTGTTACAGCTATTGTTTAATGTAAATTAAACATCCATGTAGTTAACATTTGATTCAAGCAAATTCAATTTATGTTATCTAGTTATTACACAATATTTCTGCGAAATAACATCTTTGTTTGGTGAGGTCAGAATATTATCCATTTTGTATTTCCCCTGCATCTGTATAGCATTTAAAACCACCCCTAATCATTGCTATGCAACGAAAGAAACATACATTTTTTCTACATACTACAACCTGTTATTCAACTTACAAGCAGCGATATCCTTAGCATTACGGCACTCAAAAGCGATCGCAGTTTCCCGCAGTACCGCACGGCAAATAACTTCTCGGATTCTCCTAACAGCCGTCTGAAGATTCTGAGCAACCAGAATGGCACCAATCCAGAGTAAATATTTGTAAGTGGCGAGAAGTAAATGCGCCTCGCATCCGATGCGCGCAGCTCATCCTTGTCTCACACGCGACTGAGACGAGATGGAGGGAAGCGTTTAGTTCTGGGTACAAACATTTTGCATTAAACAAATTTGCACACGCTGACTCAGTTGACAGTCACCGGAAGGTAATAATACAACGTACGTTGCGCCCTCTGCCGGCTAGAACCTCTTTTACATAACGCCGTCTAGGAAGTAGAAACGTCAGGACGAAAGATATTATTCTCAAGTTGGTCGGGTTTTCGGTGGCGAAATTCCATGAACCTCGTTAACTCCGTGTTTGCTTAAGTCGTTGAGTAAACGACCAAAAAGGCGCTAATTATTTCCGATCGAACGGCGCCTTGTTACTAGGCCGGACGAGAAATCGAATTATCTGAGGACGCGGCCGGGAACAGGGCCAGCTTTTGGAATGGAAATTTTCGGTTAATATTTGGGCGAAATTTGCAATCCACTGGATTACTGCGCATCTCGGTTCATTAGCGGTGTTTAATTAATTCTCCTTTTTTTCCTCTTGGCGTTTTACCGTTTGTCGAAATTCTTCAACCGAATGCGCTTCGGGAGCTATGATTAGCTAACGAATCTTTGATATTCCAGATTTAGGAAAGTGTCGATTGTATAATTTTGGTTTTGCTTTTAACTTGGCGATTAATTAACGGGATGGTGCTTCAGTGAATCGACATTTTGATAAAAAAAAATCTCAGAAGGCTAAACTAAACTACCATTACCATAGAGAAGACCCATACCATACTGAAGACATTTTAGTAAGTTTCGACATTATATCGTTATTCACTAACATACCCACGGAGGACGCACTGGCCTTACTTCCAAAATTTACTACAAGAAGACATCAATGAATTAGTGAAACTGTGCTTATCCACGACATACTTTTTGTATGAAGGAAAATACTACGAGCAGAAGAACGGAACAGCAATGGGAAGCCCTTTATCACCAGTAATAGCCAACTTGTTTATGGAAGTATTTGAAGAAGAAGCCCTAAGTTCCAGCGATATGAAACCCAAGTGTTGGCTGCGATATGTCGACGATACTTTTGTAATATGGCAACACGGAGAAGAAAAACTACAACAGTTCGTGGAACACATAAACTCACAGCACCCAGCCATCAAGTTTACCATGAAGAAAGAACAAAATGGAAATCTCTCTTTCCTGGATGTTATGGTTAAGAAAACAAAAGAAGGAATGCTACAGCACGCAGTATTTAGAAAGAAGACGCACACCGATAGATATCTGCATGCAAGATCTCACCATCATCCGATGCAGAAGAAGACATTAATACAAACATTGCTATCCAGAGCCGAAACCATCAGTGACGACCAACATCTTACCAGTAAAAAAGATACTTTTGGAGAAAGCACTAAGGAAGAATGCTTACACTGGCATCGACATGAGGAGAGCCACTAAGAAGAAGACGACACTGGAGACAACTACAGAACCACGAAGAGGGATGGCGTGTTTACCTTACATAGCAGGAGTCACCGAAAAAAGTAGGCGGAATTTTGAAGAAACGTAACGTACAACTACGCTTCGGGACTGCGACGTCGATCCAGCAGTATCTACCGACCGCAAAGGATAAGATACCCAAAGGGCGCACAGAAGGTATCTACAAGATAACATGCCAATGCGGACAGTGCTACGTCAGACAAACAGGAAGAGCCATCGACATATGAATAAAAGAACACGAGAGGGACGCAAGATTAAGAAGGACCGAGCAATCAGCGATGGCAGAACACATGCACGACACCGGACACAAAATGGATTTCAAGAATGTAAAAGTAATAACTACCACCAAGAACTACGGGAAAAGACTCATCAGGGAAGCCATAGAAATAGAGAAGAATAAAACCGTTAATAGAGAAGAAGGGTACCACCTTAGCAACACGTGGAAGAGCCTACTACGAACCGTCACGGTCAATGGAGCGGAAACTACACGGTTGGATGCACCAGGGGCGTATATAAGAAGAATGTCGGACCATGGAGAATCAGTTCAGTTATCCTGAAGAAGCTGTCAGTATGAACAGCGAAACGTCGAGCGAAAGTTTTGACACACGGCGAAACCCGCAAGAAGCTGTTAGTTATACCATTACCATCAGATAAATAGAAAGATGAACCGAGCTAGGTAAAAGCGTCGCTATCTTCTCTGACAATCAGTCCAGCGATTAGGTCCATAATTGTGGGCGGCATAAGCGCTCTAAATGAGGTGGCCAAAGGGAATTAGCCTAGGTTCCTAGGCAACTTAGGCACGTGGGGAAATCTCATTCGTTGGAGCTTTCTGGAGCATCTTTTGGCATTACTAAATCGCAAATTAAAAAATCCATCAATTAATGGAGACATAATCAGTCCAGAGATTAGTGGCAAAGCCAACGGGAGCAGAGAAAAGCAAAAGAATTTCTAAAGGAATTTACTAAATATCTACTGAGTAAAGATAAGAAGATTATGAAAATGATAATAGGTCTGTTGACTGGTCGCTGTAGACTAAATAGGCATATTTACAATATGCCTGGTAGATGCTCCTACTTCCAGATTATGCCAAGAGAAAGAAGAAATACCAGTTCACGTGCTGTGCCAATGTGACGGCCTGGTAAGGTCGAGGTTTCTAGTAATAGGCCCTAGAGAATCCCACAGCTAACAACTACACAAAGAAACCACACTCAAGGATGGTAAGCCTAATTAAACGAGCAAAATTAGAGAGAGACTACTAGGAAAAAAGGGATCACTATAGATCTGAAAAGGTCGCGGTGAAACACGTCCATAAGTCACCCCAATCCTATTTTAATCTAAACCAGCATCGCCAACAAAATTTGAATTAACTTTTAATGCAATTTTTCTGAGCAAAAAGCTACGAATTCGCAACAAAAATCAATACAAATTCTAATTACAGATCTACTAGGCCTATACAGATGATATCATTATACTATTAAAAAGATTGGGGAAAACAAAATATTGTCTGCCCTTCAACAAGTGATTAACGTCATTTGTAGTTGGTACAACAGGCACAGTCTGAGCATTAATTCCAACGAAACCACGGTAGTATCCTTCATAAAGATGAAAAGAGTAGAACACTTAATACCATCCACTATTTAAGGTGTAAGGCTTATATTTGTAGACAATGTAAAATATCTAAACTTCTTATTTGATAAAATAGCACTATCTCTGAATCTGCATTTGGAAAAGATCACTCACAAGGCGAAATTATCCTGATGGAAATGCCGAAGAATGATAGATAGTGATAAATCTTAAGGGTTACCTCCAAAGCTAGTCTATTGGCTCTATGTGATATGTGAGTACGTCCAACCTTAACCTATGGAGCAATAACATTAGCATAGCAGGGTTATACTGATGACATCACCATCCCTATCTGCGGGAAATTTGAGGGCGTGGTATTCGAAAGGATGCAGGTCGCACTCAAGATCGTAGAGAGGTGGCGTATAAGAGAGGGTCTTAATGTCAATTCTAGTAAAACGACTATGGTTCCGTTCACATGGAGGTGTCCCACTATATTCAGCTTTAGCATACTCGTATCAATCTGCATGTTGTCTGGGAAGCCAAACCGCTGTTTAAATCACACCTAGAACATGTGACAAAAAAAATCGCAAGGGGTTTTGGGCCAGTAGAGGTACGTTTGGTAAAGCGTGGGGGCTGATGTCTGCAATGGTACACTGGCTGTACACGAAAATTATAGTATCCTCTACAACTTACGCCTTGCTAGTCTGGTGGCATAAAGCAAATTTAGTCTATTCTTGGGCCTCCCCCGCTGCAGTTGGTGTTGTGGTCTGAAGCAACCCTAGGGGTTTATAGAGCAAAATGTAATGGATGCAATGAAGATCACACCAGCATCTTCAGCTACATTGAACAGACAGTTCCACTGTCCGTAAGAGCGGATAAGATCTCGCCCATTTTCAGCTTCATTGGGCGATAAGGAGTAGATATATCTAGCAGGGAAACTGCAATAGCGTACATCCGCAAATCGAAGCGGAGTCTATCCCACTAGGGATAAAGCTATTTTGTCGATGCTTCGAAAACGTGTAATGTCACAGCCATTGGAATCTGCATCGATGGAGAATGAGACGCCGAAGCTCTTAGCCTAGGAACCTCTTCCACCATTTTCCAGGTCGAAATAATCGCCATCCAGACTTGTGTTGAGAGCATCTCAAAATGCCTGCGCAAGAATGTAGGTGTAAAAAGCCAGGCTGCCCTCAAAGCATTGCGGGCTAATGGATTTAACTCTGAGATGATACTGGGATACCATGGAAAGCTTAAACATCAAAATGTTACATTGAAATAGGTGCCAGGTCACTCTACGATCAGAGGTACAAAATAGCTAACACGTTAGCAAGGGGCGCCAGCGAGCTGCCGTTTGTAGGTCCAGAACCAACGTGTGGTAGCTCATATGGCAGCATCAAAACGTTTGTCATTTCTCAACTTGCTGCTAGGCATTGCTCCTTTTGGAATGTACTCTCTGGTGCAAGACACTGTATACCTCTAGGGTTTCGTCTGAATGAAGAACGGCGGTCTTCATGAGCAGGGATTGAATGAGATTACTCACAGGGATCTGTGCACTAAATGCTTAGTGAACTCTCCCCTGTGCAGAAAGTTTAAGAGTACGGGGGAAACTCCTGCTCACCTTCTGACAAGACAGACACACTTTGGGGTCGATTGGTTGGACGAACCCAGAGTCGGTAAGTTAAATTTTAGCTAGATTACGAATTTTTTTGATAGAGTGCATCCTGATCGAGAGGGTTAAAATTGACATGGGGGCACAATAGGTTTTTCTGTTCTGGCGGAGTTGCCTTTTTCACGTTACACCCACTGATGGCAGAAAAATATTATGTGGTTTCAGCAGAATCGTTGCCCAGGACATAACACGCGTAATGCAACAAACTGACAAATGCCAATAATCAATCCCTATAATCCAATAAATGTTTTTTTTTTTTAAATGTAATATATTTGCTACATTCATTCTCTATATTGTCTCTTTCTAATGTTATCTGTAAATGTTTTATTGAAGCATATATTATGTTCAAAGTCCGAAATAAAAACGTTGATGTGTGTAAAATGCCTTTCTTTTCTTTCGATTGTTCCCTTGAGATTTTTAAATAAAGATTTACGAATATTTTATACCACTACAAAAAAGGAAATACTCTCGAATATTCTCGCGATCATATTCTAGATATAAAATACCATAGGTTGATGCCGTCCGAAGTATAAGGAAAAGGATATACCACAAAAAACGTCGCTAGAGATCCCTTTTCTTCCTAGTACGCGGGGTATTCTCTCGTATATTATTCATAGCAGTTAAATTACAGCCGATTCTCAGCGTTTACCGATGATTTCTCCGAGGTATTGGAAAAAATTCGAGACCCTTTATGCCATACTACAACACACACACACAGTGCCTCCTGCTTCGGTATTATCTTAGATGACCTTTTTTTTTGTTTTTTTCTTCTTCTTTCGCAGCGTTTCCATATCCTTCGCTCTCCAAACATAATGAACGCGGTTAACGTGGCCGATCGGTAGCAGGCGGCCAATTTTGCGTCTTTTTGTCGTCCGGCAGATCCGAGAGAACTCACACACAGACGACATACAATGGGGCGTCTAACGGCTAGATGCCCGGATACTTAACTTGGACAAGGATATTTCGATTAAACCCCTCTTGCTGGGGTTAGCGTCGATATCACCTCTCAAATTGTACGGTGAGAGAATTCGTCTAAATTTCGCCGGTACTCCGTAACTTTGCTCTTTGTATTCACTGGCCAAACCTGCATCTACAAAAATAAAGTGGCCTTCGCCATATTATAATGCAACTGTGCAGTGATACAGACGACAAGGCCGTGAAGTGAATGACACACAAGTTCTGGAAGGATCGCGACTACAGGCGGACACGTCACACTCAAAGGAATCAAGCTGGTAATAGAAAAAAGGGCGCCGTGCATTTCTTCATATACGCAGGGTCAAGAGCGAGCTGGATTTAAAACACCTTTTGCGTCCTGGTATGCGCTCTCCGTCACATCACCATACAGTCTGCACTGGCTCTCCCAGTGTTGATCCCAAACCATTCATCTATTTCAGATATTTTCAGAATCTTTTCTCAATCTAAGCTTACTCAGGTGTCCTTTCAGTCTACAATGGCCTGAAAGTATTCCTGTTAATATGCGAACATTGTTCTTACTCAGGTTGATGCATTCTGTAAACCTCTTCTGGTTATAAGTTCCCAGAAGAATTTTACATTGCCTCATTCCCTGGAGATTTTCCCGTAACTGGATTTTCTCTGCTCCATTTCTATTTTTAGTTTCTTCAGTATTGTACTGCTACGTAACCCGCAAAAGGTTCAGGCCCTACAAAAGGTATTCCAGCCCCTTTTTTGCGAGGTTATCCGTTATTTCGTTTCCTTCCACTCCTGTGTGACCCGGAACCCACAGGAGGGTTACTTTATTTCTTTTGCCTAGCTCATTTAATTTCCCTAGGCATTCCCAGACCATCTTCGAACTGATTTCATATGAGCTCAGCGCCTTGATGGCTGCTTGGCTATCAGACATGATGATAATCTCATGTTTTCGATAGTTCCTATCCATATTGAACTGAACACATCTTTCAATAGCGTGTATTTCCGCCTGAACTATACTTGGGTATTTTCCCAAGCTTTCGAAATATGTGGTTCTAGGCCCATATATTCCTATTCAAGTCCCTTCTGCCGTTTTGGAGCCATCAGTATACCATTTCATGGCATTTCTATTCAAGTTCAAGATGGTGTTATGATCCCACTCGCTCCTGTTGCTTAGCTTTATGGTGAATTCCTTCACAAAGCTAATTTCTTTTAACATATCATCCCGGGGTATATCCCAGGTTTGATCACCGTCAGGAGATTGAGGCCTATGCCTAATCATTGCTTCCTTGACCATTCTTAGTGCGGTTCTTTTCGCCACACCCTCTACTACTATGTGGAGGGGGGCAAGATCCAATACTACTTCAATAGCTGCTGTTGGGCAGGTTCTCATAGCCCCCGTTATGCATACACATGCTAATCTTTGCACTTTCGAGAGGTTAATTCTCGCGGTGGCCAGATTAGTTCTTTTGCTCCATGCTACTGATGCATAGGTGATGATCGGTCTCACTATCGCTGTATACATCCAAAGCAGTATTTTTGGGTTGCATCCCCAATTTTTCCCTGCAAAGTTTCTGCACCCATCAAAGCTCTTTTGACCTTGTTGGTTACTTCAAGTTCATGCTTGTTCCATAGAAGCTTATTGTCTGGGGTAAGGCCTAGATATTTAGCCTCCGCTCTCCAGTCTATGTTTTGCCCATCCAGTTTTATGGTTCTAGGATTGGATTTTCTTTTCCTGGTAAATGCTACTAGGGTTGTCTTAGTAGGGTTGACATTTAGTCCCATCGATTGACAACATCTTCTCGTGAAGTTCAATCCTCTTTGAACTATGTCACAGAGGGTATTCTCAAATTTGCCTCTTGCGTATGACAATATCATCAGCATACCCTTGACAAGATATGCTTAGATCCGTCAGTCCGCATAAGAGTTCGTCTACTTTTAGCCTTTTCCGCCGTTTTCAAAAAGAATGATGTGAGGCTGATTGGTCTGTGGGATTTAGGGTGCGTAATGTCCTTTTTTTTACCATTAGCAACTAGTAACAGTAAGTCATCGGCGTCGATCATCTCCTTTATAAATACCGGTGTATCCTAAATGGGTTCACTTCATCCTAGTGTTTAGAGTAAACACTAGGATGAAGTGAACCCATTTAGGTTAAAAGGATCCAAAAGGGTTTTGGATATTTTATCCATCACAATGATAAAAAGCAGTGGACTGAGAACTCCTCCTTGTTGGACTCCTCTGAAGGTTATAAATCTTTCAGATATTGTTCCTCCTACTCTTACCCTATTCTCTGTTTTCCTGTATAGACTTTTGACGATTTCAATGAGTTTTACCTTTATTCCTCTCGCTTCTAAGATTTTCCAGACCTCCACGCTTTTTACCCTGGTGAAATGCTTTTTCAAAATCTATTGCTACCACAAACATTTTGCTATTTGTCGACGTTATCTTCTGTACGATTCATTCATTCATTCATTCGAGTTAGGGTGAGCACTTGATGTCCGGGCACTTGAGCAAGGTGCTCATTGTACCATCCCTATTGATTCTCTTATTTCCACTCGAGCAGCTTGGTGTTCTCTATAAAGCCCAGTATCTTGCCCAGTGGAAACTTGAGGACCTTCGAAGGCTCCAATAGATCTCTCCCAAACTACTTCTGCCTAAGTACCTTAAGTTCCTCACAAGTGCAGATTACATGTAAACTCGTTTCCTCCTGTAGTTCGCATCTTCTACACCACGGTTCGCTTACTCGGCCTGTGTTGTACAGATGATTTTCAGGGGACAGAGTCCATTACCAACCATAATGGTCTTAACTTCTCTCATACTGCGCCTGAGTAGGTTATCAGAGAAACTACCATTCCCATCCCCTATCAACGTTTTGGTATGCAGCTATGACCTTCAGTCGACCTCCATTTCTTTGTACTTTCTTTATCTAACCAGGTCCAGATCTCCCTTCTGACGCGCAATCCTTAGTGATCCCACATACGGCTCTGGACCCATGAAGTGTCTCTTAGAGCCCTCCTTGGCTAGTTCATCGACTATTACGTTGCCCTTTACATTCTCATGTCCCGGCACCCAAATCAGTTGTCTCGTGCCAGTGTATTGAGGGATAGTTTGCAGTCTCTACATATACACTTCTGTACGATTTGTCTTATTGTAAATATTCAATCCTTTGTTCATCTCTCTGCCCGAAAAGCTGCTTGTGCATCGCTGAATGTTTTTCTTTCTATTTTTTGTTTTGGCCTCCGTTCTATTATGCGTTCATACAGTTTGTAGGTAGTGCAAAGTAATGAGATTTCTCTAAAATTGTTACAGTCATCGTAACTGCCTCTTTTATGCATTGGCGTGATAATCAATGTGTTCCATTCTGTTGGTATTGCTTCGGTTAACCGTGGCAAGTTTTAACATTTTGTGTAGTAAGAATAATTCTTCTGCTGTCCCATATATTTGATCATTTTCGGCAGCAATCCGTCTATACCCGGTCCTTTGCCTGTTTTAATTTTGCTTACTGCTTTCAAAACTTCATCTCTTGTTATTTCTGCTTCAAATTTTTCTTTTTCTCCTTCATTTTGATATGTTTTTTGTTCTAGTATGTTGTTAGTAATCTTGTTCTTGTCCTGTCCTTCTTCATAGTCTCTGCCTAATAATTTTCCATAATATTCTTTCCATCTGTCAGTTATTTTGATTTCTTCTGTGACAATTTCTTCTTCTTGATTTTTTACATTTTTAAAAGGGTTCTTCATTTCTTTTCTGAAACTTCTTATAATATGGTACAGCATTTTTACATTGCCGAAAGCGTTTTCTTCCATTCTTACTCCGAACTCCTTCCATGATACTACAGGAGGAAACGAGTTTGCATGTAATCTGCACATGTGAGGAACTGAAGGTACTCAGGCAGAAATATTTCGGGAGAGAACTATTGGAGCCCTCGAAAGTCCTCAAGTTTCCACTGGGCAAGATACTGGGCTTTATAGAGAACACCAAGCTGCTCGAGTGGAAATAAGAGAATCAATAGGGATGGTACAATGAGCACCAAGCTCAAGGGCCCGGATATCAAGTGCCCACCCTAACTTGAATGAATGAATGAATGAATCCTTCCATGATTTTGCCTTGGCTCAATACGCATACCTTTTGCCAAGTTAATTTACAGTAGTTTACTGCTGCACCATACTGTAATATGTGTATTTTTAGCAGTTATGCAAATTGTAATGGCTTTCACCACATTTTCAGTTAGAAGGGCGATCAGGTGCTTTTCGTTTCAACAAAAAAGGAGAGTCTCTTTAACACTTTGTTCCTTAGCAAATTGATTAACATATTCTTCAGCCTAAAGAATTTCGCAATATTTTAACTTTCCATCACCTCTTCGTTGTGGAGGTATATCTTCATTTCAAAATCTTAGCAGATTTAAACAATTATTTAATTCAACCAGGCTAAATATTACTCTGTCACGATATACGAACGACAAAACGCCTTCTTTCTATCCTTTCAACGAACACAACAAAGCATAATCGAATTGCTAATGTATCTCATCCCACTTTCGACAAAAAATATATCTCTCATATGAAACGTATTCCCACAATTCCGATATACAGACACACATATCTTCTTCCACCCTAACACGACTTATATTAATCTTCCAGGGAAGCTTTATTTCATTTTAAAAATCCCCAGTTATGTTCCGGGGTAAGGTTAGCCGGCAGACACCGTAGATGATGAATCCCCAGTGTTTCCGTGAGCTTGTCGTAATCTGGTATTTGTCACATTTGTCTCGTCCCGGAGACTGGTTCATCCGGTAATATCCGATTTGACGTTTCCTTCCTTGTTTCTGGTTTGTTTTTTCGGTGGATGCTCTGGGTATATAATAGGGAAATCCGTCTATAAATATTTACATGAGATTTTTGCCATTCCCTTGGGTTGATTCCGTGTGTTGTTTCGAACGTGCTTCATATAGTTTTTATGTGAAATTTCTTAAGTTTTTTTAGTTAGCCAATATATTTTATTATGCAACAAGGATTTGTGGATTTATGGTTTAATGAAATGCAGTTTTCTTAGTTTAACTATGTTTCGACATTAATTTTTTTTTTTGTGTTTACAAATAGTTTCAGATAGTTACAGATTAAAAGTCGGTGTTACTAACATATGCTACCAAAATCTGACCTTATAGTCATCATGACCTATTAATAATATATTCGGTAGAATTGAGGTGAGCAGCTCGTAGATATTACCTACCAAAGTTATTGACATTTTTCGAATTACAATTAGGTAATCGTTACTTCTTAGGGCGACTATATGTACCTTTAACCAAAAAGTTACATTTGACTACCATTTTAAGGTAACCATTCCAAATATATACAACTTTATAGGAAATTTAACTATGAAGTGGTAGAGTTTAAATGCATTTAGATGAGAAATGGTTTAGCTAGGCGCAATGTATGCGTAATGAGTACCTGGATATTTTTACATACTTTATTAAATTTGATCTCTATAAGAGGAGTGCCCTCTCAAGAAAGCAATTTGAATTTGAAACTTAAAAGTGAATTTATAGTGCAACCAAGTAGAATTGAAACCTGAAGCAGCACAGTCGAATCGAACGCTACATTGGGAGACAAAAGTTTTCTGCGCAAAATTTGAATTTCTGTCTAACCTAACAATTTAAGTTCCTGACATTATATTTGATTATACTGTTTCTTTATAAGTAAACGTACTATACTGCAAAGGTCAACTAATAAAATGAAGTGAAATGTATATTGCAATTTATTATACTTATTACATGTTTACATTACAGCGTAGGTTGTGGATATAAAATTAATGTTGTATTTATAATAAACAAGGTATATTTATAACAACATTTAATATTTAAGAATTATAGAAGATGATGCATAGCGAATAGCATGGATGAGAGAAGTAAAACAACCGATCTCGACCAGAGATAACGTACAAGAGAGCGCTTTATTGATAACTCCGCGAGCACATAGCAATATTCAATATTAGGCAACACAATATACAACATCTCCCTTCTAACAATAGGTATATAATATAATATGTATAATTGTAAACAGTATTAACAACATAAATATAACAAAATATCACAGTACAACATTAATTACTAATATAACTATACATTATATCAGTATCATACATAGAATAATATAGTCTAATATGCAAAAGCAAAATCACATTAATATGGCAAATATCCAGCACATTTTATTTATACACAGTAGCTCAATATTCTGTTCCAGATCTTAAAACATGTTTATAATCAGAATCGATACTGCTGTTTATGTTTGTTTGTTTAGAATCAGTTGGTAGGTGATGCGAGTTCTCGTCGAGGTCAAAATGTGGTTCGATATACTTTCTGATTTGAGAACTATTTCTTCTAAACGTTTTCATATCGTTAGAACGTATAATAAACGAACGTGGTGTGTTGCCTTGTTTAATAATTGTACCTCTCACCCATCTACCACCCTTCCAGAATACTATCTTATCTAAAACATTAAATTCTTTTCTTGGTTTAGCTGTTTTGTTGTAATGATCCCTATAGTTTTTGATTTTATTTTGGAACTGAATTTGAACACCATCATTTACTGTCGGTTTCAATAATGAGTCTGCAATAGGTAACTTTGTTCTGCATCTCCGGTTTTGTAACAACTGGCTAGGAGTGAAACTTAAATCCTTGATTTTCGAATTACGATATTCCAACAAACTTAGTAAAACGTGCTGTTCATTAGTTGATTTTTTAAGAATATTTTTACATATATGAACTGCTTTTTCTGCTAAACCGTGTCCTTTCGGATAATTGGGACTAGAAGTAATAATTTCAAAATTGTAATTATTAGCAAATTGCTTACATTCATAAGAATTAAAAGGAACATTGTCACAGATGAAAATATCTCCAACCACGATTTAGTGATTTCTCGAGATGATTTGTTCTGTAGGGGTAACAATTCAATCCACTTTGAAAAATAGTCTATCAATACTAAATAGCACTTGCCACGTAACTCCAAAATATCACAGGCTACCTTACTAAATGCTAACATAGGTATATCTTGTGCAATTAATGGTTCTTTAACATTTTTAGACTGATGCATCTGACACAATTCACATTTACTAACAAAACTTTCAATTTGACTATCCATTCCAGGCCAATACATCAATTCACGAGCACGTGATTTGGTTTTAGAGATACCCAAATGCACCTCGTGAAGAAGATTCAACATTTCATATCTTAAAGAATGCGGAACTATGATACGATCATTAAGAAACAAAATATCATTATCCACAAATATATCGTTCTTGAATTTATAATAGAATCTCACTTCGTCTTTTACTTTAGTTTTACTATTTGGCCAACCAGTTTTACAGTATAGAAGCAAATAACTTAAAATTGTATCATTTCTAGTTTCTCTTTGAAAGATTTGAATTTTCTCATTGCTGACATTTATACTATGAATTACATCTGTGAACTCAGTATCTTCCTCACTATTACCCGTTTCCAGAAAATGTCTAGATAGATAATCTGACAGATTCATGTATTTTCGAGGAACGTATTCCAAATCAATATCATAATTTAATAACTTTAATCTCATTCGTTGTAATTTCCCCGATGGAATTTTATGTATTTCCTTTGACATGATCGCAACTAATGGTTTATGATCGGTTTTCATTTTGATTTTGCGTGAATATATGTAATTATGAAATTTCTTACATGCAAAAGTTAACCCCAAAAATTCTTTCTCTACCATCGCATAACGAGTTTCTGCTTCGGAGAGCGCGCGTGAAGCAAACGCAACCGGCTTTTTATCTTGTAACAAGCAACAACCCAAACCATTTTGACTGCTATCGCTTTCTATTACAATTTCTTTATTGGGATCAAAAGCTTGCAAAATTGGAGCTTTTTTAATGGAATCTTTAATGTCATTAACTGCTTTAGTGTGACTGTCAGTCCAACAAAAAATTGCATCCTTTTTTAACAAAGCTCTTAAAGGAGCTGTTAATGCAGACAAGTTGCTAATAAAGCTTCTCATATAATTAATTACACCAAGTAATTTCATTAATTCTTTTTTATTTTTTGGACAATCAATTTTCTCCAATGCTTTTAATCGCTCTTTATCTAATTTCATACCCTTATCCGAGAAAATATGCCCCAAATATTTCACTTCCCTAAGTCTGTACTGAACTTTACTACGATTAAACTTTACATTTACCTGACGAGCACGCTCCATAACCCTTTGTAAATTAGCATCATGCTCCTCTAATGTGCTACCCATTATCAATAAATCGTCTTGATATATAGTGATACCTGGTAAATCACCAAAATGCTCATGGTTGTATTTCATAAATACTTGTGGTGCAATTGACAAACCAATGGAAGTCTCTTAAACTGATAAATATTACCCTGAGGGTCAGAAAAACAAGTCAACAACTTACTTTCGTTATCCAACTCGATATTCCAAAACCCACAATTATAATCTAATACCGTAAAGTATTTCATGCCATTTAATGTTTGAGACATTAAAATTAGAATTACAATTAAAATCTTTAACAGAATGTACATAAAATTTATTGAAATCATCACCATCATCAGTATCAACAAAATCATCATTAATATTAATTGATTTAATTTTCTTACTTTTGCATGCACTTGCAAAGTGGTGTAGACCCGAACAATTGTAGCATTTTTTGTTATAAGCTGGACAAGATTTATAGCCATGACTTAGCAAACATTTTGAACATTTTCTAATAACTTTTGAACTACTTTTACTTGCATGTGCAGTATTATTTTTATGAAATTTATTTTTTACATTCTTATACTTATCTAATGAGTGCAGGTGTGATGATGCTTCTTCTGTAGCTTGCAACTGCTTTGTCTGTTCCTTGGTTAACTCCCAAGCACGACATCGATCAATTGTTTTTTGCAGATCCAAACCTTCAACTTGTAGCAGCTTCTCCTGGAGTGTCTTATCCGCAATGCCCAACACAATACGATCACGAATGAGCGATGACTCTTGATTTCCAAATTCACATGATTTTACTAATCTTCTTAGATCGGTGACAAAATTATCGATGGGCTCCTTATCTGCTTGGCATCTCGAATAGAAAGTAAACCTCTCGAAAACTACATTTTTCTTTGGTGTGCAGTAATCCTCGAACGCCTTCACTACCCTCTGGTACGACTTCCGGGCCTCATCCGACAATTCGAATGTGTAAAACAATTGTAGAGCTTCTGTACCATAGATAACGTACAAGAGAGCGCTTTATTGATAACTCCGCGAGCACATAGCAATATTCAATATTAGGCAACACAATATACAACAGAAGATATTGTGTATGAAACTAATATGTGTGAAATCAAAAACTTACATAAGAAATCTGTCAAAAATAAAATCGATTCGCTCACAATTTCTACAAAAAACTGAAGTTCACTTTTACAGTCCGTCCATTCCATTTCACTACATGATTCACTTAACTGTATGGTGAATTAATTCACATCATCATGAAGTCTATTACGTTCTATATATTATTTTGCAATTCGTTTGACATGTTCACTTTCGGCCTGCCACAGATGTGGAGTAATTTATTCGAATGACTGACGTATTACAGCGTCTGTATTAGTATTTAGATCATTATTATGAGCTGCTACTTTTCTTTTTACCATACTCCAAATTAATTCAATTGTATCTAAATCACAATGGTAAGGGGGTAATCTTAAAACGGTAAGTCCACGAGCTATTCCACAGTTATCTATTTTATACTCGAAAAGTAGTTTTTTTCATTTCACTATTTCTAGCAGTTCACATTTAAGCATGGAAGGGTGATATAGCCATGATGCTATAGCTGAAATTTATATATTGAGCACATATATAAAAAGTAAGGTTATACATTTCACAGCTTTCACAAAAGTTGTTATTTAATATATAAAAATGGAAAAAGAAATGTTAAAATGAAGACAATGGGATATATAACGGATAAATAGCGAAACGTAAACAAACAACTAGTAAACAAAGGACTGTACTTGGCTGTCAAACGTGATAAAAGTGGGTGCGCGGGTAAGTGGAATAAAGAGATTAACAAATTAGTTCGCATATTTTCCGGGTCTCAAATCTATTTGGTCGCACTAGCTACTTTCAAGTTCCATATATTTCTTCAAAGTGGATTTAATTACATTATAGCAGCATACACAACTTGAAAGTAGATTTTAATAGGGGAATGGTCACGTAATATTTACCATAAATGATAGTTTTAACTACTTTTGGTAAATATAACTTCAGTTATATACTTCTAACCTGACACAAATTGAAATTTTCAATTTTTACTATTCGTATTTTTAGTTAACAAAGATAGAGTGTGGTATTTTTTTTTTGGAGCTATATGCTGAATTAAAAAAAAAAAGCGTTGCTAACAATTATTATGTTTATCAATAAAACTTCATCACATTTGAGGAGAGTGTATTTTTAAGAGCTATGACATTAATATTTACCAGTAAATGGCAAACGTTTTTAATTTTATGTCGCCATTGATACAAAATTCACGATTCAATAAGTGATCTAACAGACATATTTTTTATAAAATATAATGGTCCATGTGTACCATTCTATTTTTTCATTCTAACAACAGTTATAGTGAATATGTTATAAAAAGATATAAAGAAGAAAAAAAGGAACAGTAGCAAAGAATTGCAATGCCATATAAAGTAAAAATTACTTTTTCGGAACGTTCCAGGCACGTAGCCGCTACTACCCGCTACGTTATGACTACGTAACTATTACGTCCCATAAAAGTAACGATTACGTCACCATAACGTAACTAGAACCTAATGTTTGTTCCACATTTTGGTAGTAGTTACAGGTATATTACGTAATGAGAACGTAACAGCTACTAGTAATTCTTACTTTGTGGAAACCTTTAAGGTAACAAATACGTCATTGTGACTAAATGTGTTACTTGGGAAGTCGCAGATTATCACGTAATTAAAACGTAACAGCTACTAGTAATTCTTATTAAATACAGAGATTTCCAACATCACCTGGACATCGTCTGGTTGTCTACTGCTACATTTTATATCAGTTTTATTTTTTTTTTATTACATAAAAGTAAAACTGATAACGGTAGAATTAAATAATATTAATTTATTGAACCTGTTACGTGTTGAAAACACCTTTTCTTATTTCTCCAACTGTACACTATCTTTTCTGAATTTATCCAAGTTCCTTGACCTTTCCTAGTTACCGTCGCTATTTACGTATTTTGTATAACGTCACGTTTGACCTTGAATTTGTTTTTTTGTAATGTACCGCTTTATTTGTGACCTTTTTCTAAATTCTTAAATCGTCAAATTTTAACATATATTTAGATGCTTTGATAACGTAAATTTCATTAAACTCCGTTCATAATTAGCTCCGAATTTATTCATTTTTGTTAATTGTTGCACCTTTTTTGGTGCGTGCTGTACCTGAAACGTTAGAATTTCGCATAATCTCGCACACCTGCATGTTGTTTATCTTCGATACTCGAATCCTATTGGCCACTTAATGGCATAGCGCGGGAACTAGTTACCTCTACCCTTCCGATTTTTTCACTTACACTAGAGCCCGCTAAGAGTGCAGACGTAAAAGTCTAATAGGCGTCGCCCTGCTGCAATCCTTTTCGACCTAATTTACCCGTTTGGTAACCCCTGTGGGGGGATCTCTGGTCGTAAAGAATCTACTCCTTGGAAGCCGTTTGAGTCCCTGTGTTTTGACTACGAAGCCTTCTTTTTTTGGAGCCCGCCGACGCGGATTTTGCAAGCCACGCCGCTCTACGTCGTCCCTGGACCGGGGCTTTCTTTCGTCATCTTTCTACGCTTCTATTTCTTCTATTTCTACCCGCCCCTGGTGGTGACTATCAACCCCTCGTGCATTGTTTGTGTTACATGTAAGTTAATTTTAAGAGTTATTTGCTTGTATATTTGTAGTAACGAACTACCATTGATATATTAATAATTTAACGTAATTTTTTTGTTATTTATATTTCGGTCTTTGATATCATAATTCAATTTAACTTAATTCTTTTTTTTAATCTAGTCTTTGCGGTCATTGTCAAAATTTAATGTAACTTGTGAAATCATTTTGTTTAATTGTTGCTTTCTTTATCTTTTCACCTTAAAACCAATGGTAGGTCGTAGTCATTTGCATGCTCGATCGAGTACGTAGATTTGATGTTATTGTTTCTTGATAATTTTACAATTTTTTTGAATAATAACCCGGCACTCCCACCAGTTCATGTCATATATTTATACATTGTAACCATGTAAGACGAGGCTTCACCGAATTAAGTGTCAATATAACAGTTAATATATTCTCTTTGCGTTTTATTTAATTTACTTTAATTTAATCGACCTTGGCGCACTAGTTTGTTTTTCTTGTCATTTAAATAACATTTTCATTTAAATTTAACTATTTAACAACATATTAAAAATTCCGCAAGTACCAATCCCTTGTTTCCCCGACTGGTAAATAGCCATTCTGGGCTGTGGTTAACTTACCGGGCGACAGCGTCGGGCTAGTGAAGGCAACAGCTGATAACCCAGTGGCGCTCACTCCGACATCTCTCCGGCGCCTCCCTGGCCGAACCGACTCCGATAGTCGCAGCGTGGGAAATAAATAAATAATAAACGTTGTGTTATTTATCCTTCTTTCCCATCCTTTGGTACTTTGCGATCATTTATTTTTATTTTATATCAATAATCTTTTATAAACAATATTTACTTTTCATTATTATTTAACCTAGTCTCATGCTCTGGAAAATTGCTACTATTTATTACGCCCTGAGATTTTACCTGTAGCAAACCATGACAATATATATTCCTTAAATCGCCATCTTAAAAACCTAGATAAAATCATTTTAGCGACAATTTTTAATTATTTACATATTGCAGAGCACCACGATCTCATCATCTTCCGCACTAAGCCGTTGCAAACAAGGAGATTTTTCTATTATCTGCACGAGACTCGAGTCAAATAGAGTGAAAAGAGTTGCCCGCCACATCTGCAGTGGATATAATAAACGGAAGAGGACCGAGTAACCGCTGCTAGGGTCCGAGCTTCGAGCTAGCGACGACACATCTCCGGCCTGATATTCGCCGACACTGCACTTGCACGCCGGGAATTGAATTGCAAATGGGGACATCGTGCCCCAGAGTGATAATAAGGTATCAAGCGAGACCCGACTGTGAACCGAGTGTCTGGTCTATAAGCCTGGGGCGTATTATCGCCGCCGGGATTATGTCATTTGCTCGTGGAGGGAGATAAGAAGATGTGACAATGGGAATTGTACATGTAAGTATGTTATTTGCGACGGTTTGCGTGTGTGCTGATTAAAAGTACGTTCGTAGAATTGAATTAATTACAAGAGATAGTTTTGGCGAAACCGGAATTACGAGGGTTTAGGTGAGATATTAACGATCATAGGTAGGTACATTAAAATCACCGCTTAAAAGTTTAATAATAATAATAATAATAATAATAATAATAATTTATTTCAATCGAGACCTCAAATAGTAGGCATGGACATTGTCAGTATAAGATAAAGTAAAGTATAATATATATATATATATATATATATATATAGCACGTAAAAAAAAGTAAGGAAATGAAATATACAGTACGTGAAAAAGATAATGAAATGCACATAAAACAAACAAAGTAGTATTGTAAGTAAACACTAAACAATATATAAATAAGAACTATGGATGCGAACAGTTTTACTGTGCAATATTTGAAACACAATTTTAATTCGTTTAGTTATGAACAAAAAAGTCAAGTTAAAAGTATGAGCAGACCAAAACCAGAACTTAATTTGACGCAAACTACAAAGGGCAAATTTAGAGACTTTACAAGAAAATTTAAGGAGGACATGTACGAAAAAAATGATTGGATTTTAGTTGAAAATTTGCATGTTCTTGATTTTGTGTACACCCTACGTTTCCGACCAGGAGCCGCCACTGATTTTTACTCTTCCATTCTTGCGCAGACAGTTTGAGATGCTCTCAGCACAAGTCTGGATGATAATAATTTCAGCCTGGAAAATGGTGGGAAAGGCCCATAGACTAAAAGGTTTGCATGATGAAACACTGTCAAATTTAGTGGAGTATAGGCTTTAATTCAATTTCTTGTTGATTTAGGTTAGGTTAGATTAATAAGAGATAAGATTCGCATGTTCAATTATTGAAAATTAAAACAATTAGGAGTCCATCCAAGAAGTTCAAGTTCTTAAAAGGTAGCTGAGCAGCTCTTCTAGAGAAGGGCCAGTCTTTACTAGGTTACACACATGGCAGAAAAATATGCTCAACAATCAGTCCGATTCTGTGTAAATATTTTCTGAATACATTTACAGTGATCTGCAAAAACAGAAACAACTACTTTACCACTTTTATGGTAAAATTCAAGTAATTCCTTGGTTCTGACATGATTAGGTGAGATGTACCAAACCAGGACAATTGCTTTAGTATCAGAGTCATTTCTAATTTGCCCAGAATGTAATTTGCTGTTTAGCCACAGCTTAGGTGCTAGGCCAATGACCGGATCTGGTGCTTAAACTTGCTCAACAGCTGCCTTCCTGATTTACCAGAGTGAGTGTTCAAGTACTTAGATTAGTGATAGATTATTAGCCATCCCATTGTCTTTAGAATATGTCTACGGTTCTAAATCAGTTTGGAGTTGCATTTACTAATCTAGCATAATGATGGAAATATTTTGACAACTTTTGCTTTCCTGCAATGCTCCTGCACTTTTATTTTTGTTTAATTTTATAGTCCTCTATCCTGCGCTAATGCCACACATTTCTCCTTTTATAGAGATTTATTTTAAGACGTACAGTGTCTAATAAACGAAATATTAAATACTCAGACAAAGCTAGGGCTATGAGAGATGAGTTGCTGTGGCTTTATGAACTTAGTAAACTTAATATTATTTCCAAGAATGCTTACAACAACTTTAAACAGAAATATAGGGAAAATTTAAAGCTGGAGAAGCTAGCTTATAATACCTCTGTTATATCTTCATCGAAGAATAAATTAAAGGCTTCCTGGTCAATTATTAAACCTAAACATAACATCAATACTAGTACTATCTCTGCGGAGGAACTAAATGATCATTTTTGTAACATTGGTAATCAAATAACTAAGAAACTAATTGCGAGTAACGAAGGTCACAGTAATCATGTGCGAGCCAAGAGCACTCCTTCATCTTTTTTTCTGAGTCCCGTTGATCGAGATGAGGTGGGTACAATGATTCATAGACTGAGTAATAGTAAATCTTTGGACTATTACGGTTTACACAGTGCTTGCTTAAAATTGGGTAAAGATGCTTTTAACCGATCATTAACGTATTTAATTAACCTTTCCTTTAGTAGTGGTATATTTTCCAGAGTGTTTAAAAATAAATAAAGTTACTCCGATATTTAAAAAGGGCGATCACTCCTCGCCGAACAACTATAGACCTATTTCTCTTGTACCTATATTATCTAAGTTATTAGAAACTGCCTTTAAAAATAGACTTGTTAAATACTTAGAAAACAAAAATGTTTTAAGTAATTCTCAATACGGCTTCCGTTCCGGTAGATCAACTATAAGCTCACCAGTGGACGTTATTACATATATTACAGATGAATTGGAATTGGGTAATGTAAGTCATGGGTGAATTTTTGGATTTGACCAAAGCATTCGACTGTCTATCACATGATTATTATTGGAAAAACTTAGCCCATTACGGAATCAGAGGCCCCCCTCTTTCATTTATTGAGAGTTTTATTAAAAACAGATATCAGTGTGTTATTAAAAACAACGAAACATCATCTTTGAAACATAATTTGTATGGCGTCCCTCAAGGCTCCGTCTTAGGCCCATTCTTTTCATTATCTATGTTGACGACATCAGTGATTTTGTAAATGTTAAACACGTGGCATATGCCGATGATACTACCGTTTTAATAAGTCATAAGAAATAGAACAACTTATGATCTATCGGAGAAGCTCTTAAGCAAGCTGAATCTTATTTTGCAAGTATTAATTTGTGCCTCAACAGAGACAAGACACAAAAAAATGTCTTTAACTTAAATCCTTGTATGGATCACTCTAATAACGCACCTGTCAAGTGTCTCGGTTTGGCCTTGGACGGAAATTGACGTGGGGAGCACATGTGGATGCCCTAGCCGCTCGCCTATCAACTGTCATATACATTTTAAGAAATTTAGTAGGTGTTATTACCAAAGATGCTTTGTTGATGGCATATCATGCTCTTTTCCACTCCGTTGCGAGCTATGGTGTCGTCCTCTGGGGGGGTCCGCACATCGTGGAGAGATATTGCTCTTACAAAAGAGAGCAATCAGAATAATTTCAAACATCAACAATAGAGATTCTTGCAGACCCTTTTCAAACAATTTCGAATTTTAACGATTACTAATCAATATATTTTACAATGTCTGATCTACTGCAGGAATAACTTGGACTCTTACTATCGCCAGACGGTGTACGATACCAGAAATAAACTATATCCTAACCACCAATTTAGACTAACCAAAAACATAAACTCATTTAGATATATTTCTTTAAAACTTTATAATTTACTTCCTATTAAATGGAAAGATCTTAATGACATAATGTTCCAAAAAGTAATTAAAACTTATTTAATTGATAATCCTTACTATGAAATACAGGAATTCATTAGTAATATAACTACTGTGGGTGTAGAGTAGCGTGTGTCCCTGGCTCCGGACCTGTACTTGTATCTTTGTTTGTTGTCAATGTTTAATATCTTTGTCTGTTGTTAATGTTTAATGTTCTTTGTTAATTTTAATCTGACATGTGCATACGATTTTTTTTGTCACGCACGAATAAAATTATCTATCTATCTATCTATCTATCTATCTATCTATAGCAGCAAATAACCCAGTTTTGGATTAATAACCTCTTACGAAGATCTTTTAATCATCAAAGTCCAAATGATAAATCCCAGAATGTTGTTAAACTTATTTTCCGCGCACATATAATGACATCCACCCATTCCCTATGCCTAAGTGACTAACTCCATTTGACAAGCGAATTACGGAACTTCGATGAACTAACTATTCGCGAATATACTGAGATACTAAACCGCTAGAGATGTCCTGTAATCGTCTTTACGATATACGACCCTTGGAGTAAGTTGCATCTGCATCGAATAGACGACTTTATAAACTTTGGAAAAGTTGAGATGAGTCTAATAATTATGTATATCTGAGCAGCTGGATCTATAGTGCAGTTCAATTCCACTTCCCCTGAACTTCGGTTGGAAAGTTGAAAGTTGCAGATGGAGACGTCTGGCTATGCAGCATCGTGTTAGGGAACTAGAAACAGTTTTGTTTTAATTATTTGAGTTTCTCTGTAAAGAAATTTATATTACAGTTATGATTTATAATGATCATCATATGTTGCGCTTTATTTTATTTTTTATTATTTAGCCATGTAGCAGGCTGTGATTAACCGTGCCTGTCATTACAATTATTTGATATGGAATACCAAGGGAGCAATACTAACAAGGAGGACTCGCCAAATATTAAGCTCAGATTTGTACTCGGTTTGTTAGATGATAGTGAGGACACCTTGGAGTATTTCTGTAAAATTAGTAATATTAGCCATAGATGGGCAGACGTTAATTTTTTTACAGCGCAATATAGTTTTATATCTTGCATAAATACCTACCTAAATAAGCAAACTAGCTTACAACTCCGTGGGTATGTTTCCACATATACATTCACTCAATAAATTCACAATCCTTATCTCTAAATATACATACTTCATAATTAACTGTTATCATGACAAAATTACGATTTGTTTCTTATCTTTAGACCTGAGCCTGGCAAGGTGTTGCCGAAACAAGTAGTCTAGAGATCTTATTTAAAAATAAAGTGAAGAAGCACCAACAAAAGCAGTTATTTTCACTTATTTATTTGTTTTCAAATCATTAATTTTGTTTTTGAATTTATTCTATTTTCAACTGCGATAAGATTTCTTAAAAACAGTATTATTTATAACATATTATACTTATCTAACAATTTTGGGTTTCTTGCTTGGTATACCTACCTAGCAAAGGAATGGTGATTGACTTTTCTGTTTCAAGTCGTAATTAAGGCAAATCAGTGATGAAGTTAATTTAGCATCAAGTAAGTAAATAATTAAATTATATTATACAGGAGTGGATGGGTTTTATTCAATAAGTAAACGTTTTGAGTTACAAAAGATTTATTTATTTCTAGTTCAGATAAAACGCATACATGTGGTTTTTAGATATAATTCATTTTTAAAATAATTTATCACAAATATATACTTATATAACATTATTATTACTTAATATTGAATCATTTTATTACAAAATAAAAACCTTACATACTAACATAATTTCAGCAATCTTGTGTGTATATACGTATATTTGTTTCTTAATAATACTTATTTTGGAATTCCCCTGAATATTATTCAAAAATAAACAATCGAAAATAATTAAAACCCTTTTAAACTTGTATTGAAATACTTATAAATTCAAAAATAAAATAAAAAATTGGTTGGTAGAAGTCAGAAGAAGAATCCATGGTGATGGGGCGGTTATTAACCCTGGCCAAGTCGCACGGGCGAAGAAAGAGTGTTATCGACTCGGGGAAACTAGGCTAACGTGGATTGAAGAGCGATACGGGGCAGTTCGCTGCGGCCCAACCACCGTTGCAGAGTGGGATTACCAATGCCCTGCCCACGCACCCCCCCTTCGTAAAGGGGCCTTCCACACATCCACCTAGTCGCCACCGAGAAACACTACAGTCCCAGACCCGATTGACTAGATACGACCTGGGATCGTCTAACCGCCAGTCGTCGCTGCAGTCGCTGGTAGAATATAGTAAAAAGAGGTTTGTCTAAGCAACTTAATGCTTGTCAGACGCGCCCCCCCCGCTGACCCAAATCTCCCCCCTTCATCATCATGAGCCCGGAAGAATCCAGTCATCACAATTGACCGGAACGAGATTTGAACCTGCGGTAACCTGACAATAGTCGAGACCCTAAGTGAGGCCTTAAGGAGCTCGGCTATCACAGGCTGTGTAACGATGATTGTAATAATAAATAAATTAATAATGAATAGCAAAAAACCGCGAACCCCCACCCCCTCGCTCTAAAATAAATTAAATAATAAATAAAATATTTAACCAGATACAGTATTATATACGTATATATACACTTACAAATGAATTACAATTTATCGAAACGAGCAATTTGAATCTTTGAAATAAGCGATCGCTATTACAATTTCCTTTTCATGAATTTTTACGTATTGAGTCGTTTTAATACAAACAAAAATAATGTATCTTTTTTATTAATATTCAGTGTTATTTTAATAATTTTTGATGTATAATAAATCTTATTGAGTACATTTGTATATCTATCTGTGAATTAAATAATTATCAACAATGCCAATTTCGGAAAAAAACCCCAAATGATCGAAAATAAATAAAATGAAAAATATTAACATCCGAACCACTGTTCCTATATTAAAGTGAAACTCGAAAAAATTAAAACAGGAGAGAGAGCAGGCTTAGCGTGGTGAGACCACACCCGCACCAAGTAACTACCCTGGAACCCTACGAGCCACTGACCGCATGCGCCCAGTCAGCAAACATGTGCTCTACCCGTCACCGACATGATCTACGGCCGCTAAGCTAATTGCTCTGACAGTTGTCAGAGTTAACCCCTTAACGAGCAAAATCTCTCCAAAATTATTTATTGTTTACTGTTTTTCTCCTTGATTCAGAAAAACGAAAAAAAGTCTAAATTTGCACTAAAGCACGTTAAAGTGTTAATGAAACAGAAAAAATCGCTTTATAACGCGATTAACATTCACCAATCCCACAAAACGATGTACGAACAAAAAACAAAAAATAACCTAAAAAAATGACGGCAGCTATAAAATATCGCTCTCCCGCCCTCCGCCTTTAAATGATCTAATGTAAATAAAGGGAACAGCGGCATTTAACGAAATAGTACATAGATATACAATGCACGTACAAATAATCTTTATAATTAATAAATTCTTTCTTAGTTTTAATTTTTAATTTTTTTTCCAACTGTTAACATTTTGGAAGAACCGCAGGAAATACAAAACAATGAAATAAATAAACCCACCTGTTTAAATCTTAATATCAAAAGTCGCGAATACCCAGCTACCTACTCAAGCGCTTTAAATTTAAACAAATATTTACAAAAAAAAAAAATTAGAGTTTATCAACATCCGCGATTCGAATCCTTGAAATAAGCGATCGCTATTACAATTTGCTTTCCCTGAATTATTATGTATTGAGTCGTTTTAATACAAACAAAAATAAAAATAATTAAATTTTTTAAATGATATTTAGCATTATTTTAATAATTTTTGCCATGATATATAATAGATCTTATTGAGCACCTTGTATATCTCCTGTAAACTAAACATTTGTCAAGAATAATTCAATTCGAAAACCCCAAATGATGGAAATAATAATAAGAAAATAATAATAAAAAATAAGTATTAAGATCCGAACCACCGTTTATATATGAAAGTGAAACTCGAGAAAACCAAATAAAAAATCTAACGACTAAAGTCCGTAGCCCGTCGGATCAGTGGTCGCTGGCTCAGGGATGTCCGTCGAAGGACCAAGCGGCATGTAGGGCGCGGCCATCCCGGTGGTGACGCAAGTGAGTACGTGTAACAGTGAGATTAGCAGGAGATATAGGTAGGCACATGCTAGAATCCGTAACAGTACGTAGTCTGACATATGTAACCTTTGTGAATCTTTCACAGTACCCCACGTCTGACATAAGCCACTTTAGCAAAGTACTCTGGAAAGCACCTCACTCTCGCTGCCGGTCTACCACCACACCCACACCAAGTGACTACCCCGAGACCCTACGGCCAATCCGTTGCGTCCAGTCAGGAACATGTGATGTACCCGTCACCGACTAGATCTACGGCCGCTAAGCTAATTTTTATAAATTGAAAGTTAAAGTGTTAAAGTAACAAAAATAAAATTCGCGTTACAACCGCTCGCGATTAACATTCATCAATCCCACAAAACGATGTGCGAACGAAAAAACAAAAAAAAAACCTAAGCTGCTAACTAAGGAAACAAAAACAAAATGACGGTAGCTACTAAATCGCGTTCCCCCTTCCCCCTCCTTCGGAATGCCTAATAAATATAAAAGAAAGAAACGGCAGTATTTAACTAAATACGTAGATATACAAGGCAAGTACAAATAATAATTACTATTATTAATTCCTTCTTGTTTACAGTTCTTAGGAATTCATAACGTCGATGTTTAGAGAGAACCGCGCGAAAACACTAAACGATAAATAGAAAACACGAATTAAGACACGCAGTTATAACTAAAGCTCTAGTAAATACCTTATGGATTCGATCCTTGGATTCCTTTCTCGCGCTAATTCTTCATCCTCCTTCCGCTGCTTAAATTCCTATTGTTCCAAAGTCCGGTGAATCGCTCCGTGGGATAGATTGTCCTGCGATATTAATACTGATAATAATAATCTTCATAATGAGTAATTTATTAAGTATTAATGAAATTTATAAATTTTCCAGAAAATACACCAAAAGCAGATGTTAAAAATTTGGATTTGTTCGTGCATCATCACGAATACAAAAAAATTAACATGGGAAAGACCGAATTAATGAACGTATAGCTAAAAAAAAATAATAAATACCTTATTGACTAATCTTCCCTTCGTCCAATCCATTTTTCGGTTCTCTATTCCTCTTCCTTGAACTCTTCGTCCAGAAATCCGAAGGCGTGTACATTTTGCAAATTATCCTGGATAATAATAACATAATTAGTAAGTTACACTAAAAAAAATGCTAATTAGGCGTTAAAGATATTTTAGAACTTATAAATATCATTCTATTACAGAAGATTTTTTTAGAGCTGTTCATTGAATAAAAGTTGCCAATATGTCAATTAATAGATTTACCTAAGCAACTCTAAATCATAAAAATTTTAAATATCTAAATCGCCGAATGAATACTCGGTAAAAATTGCCCGAAATGTGTGATTCTTGATTGATCTGCGGAAACGATATTTAAAGCCACAACAAAAACTTTAATCGGCAAAAAAATGATGTATACAGAAATAATATCCTTGGTTGCATACCTGCACAACTAACAATTAGTAATTTACAATTTAAATCAATTAATTTTCGTAATGGAAAGAATTACATTATTCCAAAAATGTAAACACAAAAGAGACGCTGTATTCAAATTAAATTTAATGGCGCTACGATTGGTTCGGATAGGTCCGGAAGCGTTCGTGCATCATACTCGACCGACGCGGAATTTGTGAAAAAAACTTGCATGTCCAACCAAGCATACAAAAAAATACAATGCAAAAGAAGTTTTTAGAAATACAATATAGCAATATCAGAAAAAATATAATACTCAAACAGAAATATAAGATTTCAAAGTAAGATACAAATAACGCGTAGAACGCAAATTTATATTAATATTCCGCAAATAAATAATAATAACGTCACCAACATACCTCTATTTAGGCAGCGCAAAAATTTCAAAATGAAATTCCAGACTGGTTTTATTTCGGCAAGAAAATAATGCAGGTAGAAAGAATATCCGATTCTTATAATCACAAAATTCACACACACGGTCAAGATAATTAATTTACGTAAGGCGAGAAGCGACACCATTCGAAATATGTAAACGCAAAAGAGACGCTATATTGAAATCGACTTATGCGCGCGAAAATTGGTTCGGGCAGGTCCGGAATCATTCGCGCATCGTCATCGACTCTGGCGCGCGGAATTTGAGAAAAAAAAAACTTGCATGCCAGATGTATACGAAATAAGATTTGTATGTAAAACAAAGGCTTTCAAAATATATTAAGAAGGGATATAATATCCATAGGGAAATATAAACATTTCAAAAATACCATGCAACAGTGCCTAGAACGCATATTTATTATTAATATAAATACGCAGTCTAGGCACTGTTACCCAAATAAATAATAATAAATATACATTAACATACCTTTGTTTATTCAGCGCGAAAATTTCAAATGAAGATCCCAGGAGCGATGCGATTTCGGCAAAAGAATGATGCAGGTGTAAAGAATATCCAATTATCACAATCGCACAATTCACACAATTACTATTACGCAGTTTAGACTGATTAATTTTCGTCAGGCGAAAAGCGACGCCGTCCGAAGTATGTAGTTAAATGCGAATAGACGCAGTATCAAACATCACCCTATAATACAAAAAAAGCAGGTTCGGATTCGTTGTAAATCGTTCGTGCATTATCGCTTAGCGATACGGGGTTTGAGAGAGATTAACTTCATGCAAAAAAAAGGTTTGGAAATATATTCAGGTAATGTAAGAAAGGTTGTAAATATATAAGCTGCACCATAAAAACGTTCAAGGACATTAATTCAACAGCGCATTAAATGCATATTTATAACTTTATCGATCTATTTTAGATAAAAGTATTTCTTTCCGCATCAATACTTTGTTATTGAATTATAATTTTGTCAGTAGCTACATATTTTACATACAAATTCTCTACAATTATATACTAAGATATGAAACAATGTGTAAATATAGTACATGGCACTTGCAATTAAGAGAGTCGATAAATTAAAATAATGAAATTGTATTTACCATATTAACTTTATTGAGAGTCACATAAATTAAAGTTTGTCAGTATAGTAAATGAACTAAATCAAAATAAAAAATGTAATGTATTAAAATGTCAGTCCATTCTCGATTGTCTCAATCGAAAATTTATAAACGCATATTAACAAGGTTCAACATTATATCTTTTGTGTGTCAATCAATAAAAAAATATTTATAAATGCGTGATTATAGGGTTTTCATTTATAGTTTAAATGATCTAAAGTGAGATTATTATTCCATTGTAGTGCATAGATATAGTATATATATATATATATATATATATATATATATATATATAAATAACGTAAATAAACATGATTAAATTTGTGTAAAGATTAAAGATACGGATAAAAGCATATATAAACATATGGTGTATATAAACAAAAAGCGTGTATAAACTTGAAGTGTATATAAACAACGGACTACAAAAGAAACAAACACATACGCAAGTGTACAATGTCAACAAGTTAAAACCTAATACTAAAATACTCTTCGAGTGAATAACACTCATGGTCCAAAAGCAGTCTCTTGACCGTGTTCTTAAGTTGCCGCTCGTCCAACAACTTCACACTGTTTGGCAGATGGTTGTATATCTTAACGGCAAAGTAGTTCGTTGACATCCGTGATTTTGTTATACGATGTGGGGGTGGTATTAAGTCGCCCTTATGTCGGGTGTTGTGGTGATGTACATCCGCTGTGCACTACGTACTTTGATTTGTTAGCATGGACATAGAGTACGCAGGTTAAAATGTAAGAACACGGTAGGGTAAGTATACCATGTCTCCTGAAAAATGTTCGGTGGTCAACATTGCTCAAAATTCTTACTATTTCCTTCTGTTTCAGAAATATTCTTGTTGCTTCAGGAGAGTGTCCCCACAATAGCACAGCATACGTCGCTCTGCTGTGAAACAGTGAAAAATAGGCAGTTCTTGCAGCCTCGTATGTAGCCACTTCCACTGCTCTTCTGACTGCGTAAATGGCCGATGAAAGTGCCTTTGCTGTGGCATCGATGTGTACCCTATAGCTGAGGTTGTCGGAGATGTGGAGGCCGAGGAAGCATACAGTTTTTGTTTCGGCTAAAACTTTAGTTGTAAGTGTTAATGTCTGAGTTTTGTTTTTGTTTAAAGTCAATCCACTACCTCGGAACCACTCATCAGCTTCCATTAACGCTAACTCGGATTTCTTTGCCAGGTCTTCATGCATGTTTCCCTTTGTAAGTAGCGTGGTATCATCGGCGTACAAACACAACAGATTGCAGTGCACATTCCGCGGCAGATCATTGATATACACAAGAAACAGCAAGGGTCCCAACACCGACCCTTGAGGAACGCCATTGAACACCGATCGCCAATCCGACAATATACCCCGCCACAGCACCACTTGCCTTCTGCTGCTAAGATAAGACTCAATGAGCTTGAGTGCAGATCCTCTGACACCATAATGATCCAGTTTAGCTAATAAAATGGGAACGTTAACGCAGTCAAATGCTTTAGATAGATCACAGCAGGTAAGCATTACATCATTTTTCTCATCGAATGCTGCCGTTATCGCTTCTACTATTTCCGTTGCAGCTGTTACTGTGGATCTTCCATGACGATAACCATGTTGCTCTTTGCAGTAGATGTTGTGCTTTACGAAAAAGCGTACCAAGCGATTTTTTATTGCAACTTCAAATATTTTGGAAAATATGGGTACTAGAGCAATAGGTTTGTAATTGCTTACATCTCTTACATCACCTTTTTTGTGTACAGGAGTGATTTTGGTGAGCTTTAACTCGTCTGGAAAGTTACCTTCCAGCATATACATATTTAAAGAGTGAGCTAAAGGAGCGGGAAATATAGAGCACTCTAAGCTCGACGAGGCTTGTTCGAGAAATACATGATGACTAATGAGAGAAAGTAAAATAAATAACATTTTGTTGTAAAGGGATTAAAAAAAAAAGCAAGCCGTTATCTGAACCAAAATATGCAACATACAGTTTGCTAGGACTACAGATATATGAAAGTGACAGTCAGGGTTTTATCTAACCTCAGACCTATCAAGCTTTAATCGAGATCTTCAAGGCAGGTGTAGTTAAATCATACCCCGCTAGGAGCGCTGGTAGTCGGTTCAACGACCAATCAAAATGTCGCAACGCAACCCTTTATTAAAAAAAGAAATACCCCAAACTATGGTACTGGTAATGCTGTAACTTCTCCTAAACCCTCACCACAAACTGCACTAAACAGGTCGTACGTTTCGATAGCAAAGCTATCATCATCAGCAGAAATACTACACTAAAACTACCCTAATTTATACCTAAAAAAGGTCATGGTACAATGAACACGGTCATGGCTGACTGCCGTCATACTTAACTAGTCACTAATCCTAACTCCGCCCAATTTACTACTTAAAGAAGGTAAATGGATGTGGCTGTGCGTTTTATGCTGATCGGGCGAATATCTATAGAAAGTTCATGTTAGATCCTGAAACCAGTATTTTTGCGGCCGAAGCTTTGGCGATTTTTGAAGCATTAAAGTACGGTGTGACTACTCACTACAAACACCTGGCTATCATGTCAGACTCTATGGGTGTCCTAAAAGCCATACAACAACGAAAACATCCCTCCAGTATGCATCCAGTTATTTTAGATATTATTAAAATTATTAGAGAGCTAAGATCGAAAGAGTTTTGTTTACAAATATACTGGATCAAAGGACATAGCGGCATCCAAGAACATGACAAAGCTGACCGACTAGCAAGGGAGAGCTGTGTGGATGGGCAACCATATGAGCCTGTTTTTACTCGAATGGATTTAATTCAAAAAACCAAAAGAAGTATATTGACGGATGACTGGAACGAATACTGGAGAGAGCTGTGTGCATCTCATATGACACAATATGCCTTTAT
Organism: Protaetia brevitarsis; assembly: GCA_004143645.1. Taxonomy (NCBI): domain Eukaryota; kingdom Metazoa; phylum Arthropoda; class Insecta; order Coleoptera; family Scarabaeidae; genus Protaetia; species Protaetia brevitarsis. Next base: position 59,219 of record RXPK01003175.1, read on the forward strand.
CCACAAATCAACAAATACCAACTCATGGTATCTTAATAGTACTCTGTCTAGATCTTATCGTACCACCATAAGTAGATTAAAATTTGGACACGGCAGATTCCCATCCCATCTGCATAAACTAAATATAATCAATTCTCCTTCTTGCCCTTGTGGTCATGATGAGGCAAATTTAAATCATCTTATATTATCGTGCAAGAACCACACATATTTACAACAACAGCTATACAATCTACTTATCTCTTTAGGAGTGCCATTACCAACTAGTATAATATCATTACTGTACTTGAATAACCAAAAAATCGATGACAAAATAATAGACCTTATTAAAAGAGCGAAAATACTAATTTAATTTGCCCGAATGGGACATCCCTTCCTAAATTAATACTTTGTTTGTAAATCCTTCTTTCCGTTGGCCGAACTCTGTGTTGTGTACTTTCGTTAGTCAGTCTGATAGGCCCCAGACTGTGAAGTGGGTGTCCCTGTTGTATCCTAAAAGTGCCCCATTCGGACCATCATAATACAAGTAAATACATACAGCACGCATGATGTCTCATTACTTTTGTTTCTTTATTTGCAACCGGTGGCGTATGGGCTTTGATCCCGCAGGCCAAAAAAAAAAAACCGTAAAGACAAGAATTTAATGGTCGTAAATCTGAATTCATTAAAATATGTTTGTTTTTTATATATTTCCATACCCTCATAACAATTTAATTGCACATAGTTGTTTACGTTTTTAACTACTTTATATTGTCAACTTTATGATTTTCTTCAAGCATATGTAGGCTACACTAGATTTGTCAACCTTCTAAATTTAAGATGAGCCAAATGGTCCTTGTAACGCGTTTTTAATTGATCTTTTAGTTTTGCCCAATATATACATGATCACAATCTTTACAAGATATCTTATAAATACCTGATTTGTCTAAATTATCCACTTGATCTTTAGGGTCACCTAAAATATTTTTAAGACTATTATTTGAAGTAGTAACTATGTCAAGATTGAATTTAGAGAAAATTTTTTGTAGACCTTTCGTGTAACTTGGATAAAATGGTAATTTAACATATGAAGGACCCAATGCAAAAAGTGCCTAAGTCATATTCTGATAGTTTAGATAATCAAATCCGAAATACATCGTGTACTGAAATCTCAATGATATCCGTAACTTCCTGATGTAAAAAACTACACTTAGGTAATTACAAAAATGAATCTTGTTCTACAAATCCATAGTTTGGCGGTTGGCGAAGAAGATATTGCTGCTATGCTAGTTTCGACGAAAATGTGACTTAAGCACATTTTGTATTGGGCCCTTCACATTTCTTATTCTTCTTGTCACTAATTTCTAAAGTACTCGCATTTTTAATTCTTATTTTGTTTTTATGTTTTCTAATGGTGTTATATACAACGTCTTCTGAGAACCCATTAAATGCAGCGATTTTAATAATTTCTTTAAGTTCTTTATTATATCGTTCTGTAGATAGAGGGAAATTAAGTAAGCGATGTACCAAAAAGTTGATAGCTGCTAGCTTGTTTTTCCATGAATGGTTTGAATCTTCTGAAATAAATCTGTTATTAGTGGTGGGCTTTCTATATATGTCTATTTCTAATTTATTTTTATTCTTAATACTAACATATCGAGAAAAGCAATCCTATTGTTCGTTTCTCTTCATGGGTAAACTTAATAGAAGGAAATTTTGAATTTAGCTGTTCAAGAAAATCTCTAATTGAGCACTTACTAGTATCAAAAACACAAAAAATGTCATCGACGTATCTAACCCAAACCCGTGGAAAATATGCCAAAGTATTCTGGAGATCGGTTTCAAATTTTCCCATAAAAGAGGTTAGCTATGAAGGGAGATAAGCTGTTACCCATTGCTGCTCCTTCAGTTTGTTGGTAAAAGTACCGTTGATTTGAAAGAAATTTTGTTTCATGCAGAGCTTCGCCAAAGAAATGAAACTATCAACTTCATTACTGCCCAACTGATTACCTTTCAAGAAATCTTCTAAATAAGTCAAAGTGATATCAACGAGGACGCTGGGAAACAGTGAGCTCACATCAAATGAAACAAAACTTCATTGTCAGTAAGTTTCAATGTTTTTAATCTTTTCAATGAACGCGTATGAATTTTAACGGCTAAATCCGGGATTGCACAGGTAAGTGATTGAATTTGTCAGATAGCCATTTCGACAGTAAGTAAGTTGGACTATTGATATTGGAGACAATGGGTCTCATGCTCTTTCCCTGGGTTATGTATCTTAGGTAAACAATACATCCTAGGTAACACTGGATTTGATACAGTTAGTCTTAATCTTAAGTTATCATTAACAATATTCTTACATTCTAATAAGGTCTTCTTGGTTTGTGATCATTTTTGATAACGGATTTTTAGTTAGCTTTACGTAAGAACCTTGCGTTAAAGGGTATTGACACATCAAAATAATCTCTTTTATCTAAAATGACTACGTAATACCTTTGTCAGATTTAAGAAAAAGCAGTCTTTGTTTTTAAAACCCTTTAGCAGTGGTAATTCTTTTCGTGTGATATCTGAAGGATGACGTTGTTTATTTTCTAAAATTTGAGTTTTACAAGCAGTCTAATAATAGTTTTTAGTATGATCATCAAAAGTACTAATCGCTGTTTCTATGCCAGATATAATTTCTTCAATTGGTGTTTTTTTTAAATTTTAATTATCTCAACCTTTATTCAACAAATCAATTTCTTCCTTGTTAAAAGATAAAGAAGATTCGTTCCTGACTAACATATTTCTGGTTTATATGTGAGCACATTCTGGTTTTTTTAAAGACACTATTTTTGATAATTTTTTCTTATGAACCAAATTTTTAGTTAATACTCTCTTTGAAATAATATCTCCTATCCTATTCAAAAAACGTACGTCCAGTTTAGTGCAGTTTGTGGTGAGGGGTTTAGGAGAAGTTTACAGCTATCTTTATTATTTTCCACCTTCATAAATATTGCAAATATGTAAATAAATAATGTTAGCTACTACAAACTGTCAGAATTCAAATTTGTCAAACATATATAATCTGAAGTATTAATTCCCAAAAAATGTTAATTACTTTATGTTCGTTTAATACTTTAAATAACTAAAAATCTTTTTTTTTATTTCGATGTATAACCACGCGATGTCGCACTAGTTTCCGTCCAGTAATGTAAGTGCCCCTATCGAAACGGATTGTAAACAATTAGGATAATTGAATCGCGGTTGTGTGCTTTTATAATCAGCCCTTCTGTTCGATTACAGAAGGGCACTACTATACCTCCCAACAACGTAAATGCTTTAATAAACAACTGGAACACTCAACTTACCGCTTTAAAGGGGCGTTTTTAATTAAAGTAAATGGACTCGAAAAACTTTGAGAACGCCCTCCTCGGTGAGTGGCTTGAAGTAATATCCTCGTAATATACTTTCGAAAGTACGAGCAATTTAGTAATTGTGGAAAAACAAGAAATAGAGAAAATTCGGATGTAATATCTCGTGCAAGCGCCGTTTTAAGTATTCTATTTAATGTTCGAGAAATGAAATGTTAAATACGCAACTGGCAAGTTTTTACTATTAGTAGAGTGAAGCCATAATGCGACGCGCATCATAATGGCGTATAGTCTGTTTTGAATAATTGCACTAGTTTTTTAGGGGCGCATACGTTTTGAGTTCAGAACTTTTGATCACGAATCTATAACTGATTTAAGTTTTTATTATGATGTAGTACTTTATTATTATTGCTTATCCAGGTGGCTATAATAATTGTCTCTTTTTCAACCTTTTTATGATTCTGTTTATTTAGAGTAATAGTAATAATAATATCTTAATTGTCATAGATTCGATTCAAGACTGAATACCCAAAAACTTACAGTCATCACTACTATTCAGAACATCAGCCGCCAACAGACAATGATATAGGCTACATATTTTGCCAATTATGAAATTGCAAGCAATACTCGTTTTAGCAGTATTAAAAGACAAATTGCGACAATTTAAAGAAAAACAATGATGTCAATTTGTGTCTCTACAAATCATCACAACATTATCCTTATTGTTATTAACTATTAATGAAAAATCATCAGAGTAAGCAATATGTTGAATACTATCAGAACACAGATCAAAATCCGCAACATATGGTAAAAAAAGTACAGGGGCCAGCAAGGAGCCTTGAGGAACCCCCATACGAACTCTTAACGGTTTTGAATTAATATTAGACGTACGTTATTATTAAGATATGACAATGGAGCGGTCTGATTACGTTCAAAACGGTAAGATTCTAACCACCGTTCAAAACTATTATTGTTCCATCCAAAGCTGTCTTTTTGAGAACACTTGAAACGAGTTATAACAGTGATGAAGATTGAATACAATTAAATAAAGTAGATATATACAGTGTGTTTCACTTTACATGCACACAAAAAAAACTACTCGATTTAAATATAAAATGCATGACATTGAATATAATATAACTTCCTATATAAGCAAGAAGATGACCGTAATTTATATGGGGAATAAAAATTTGTTCAATTTTCCAAACCCGTGAATTTGTTAGACGAAACAATTTTTTAGTTCAAATGTAATCAATATACTAAAATCATTATGAACATATAACATTTTCACCACAAAAATAATTATTTTAGATTTGATTGATTGAGTAAATAGATTTTCTCAACTGGAGACTATCATATTTATGCCTTAATAGTTTATTTACATTGATTGGAAGTATACTACAAGTATTAAGGCCGTTTTACATCTAGCTATTTATTGGCCAAATTAAAATTTTACGTGTACAACACGCCATTTAATCCCTGTTTCCACGTAAAATTTTAAATTGGCAATAAATGCGCAATAAATAGCTAAGTGTTA
>RXPK01003176.1:0-118548 GCA_004143645.1 Protaetia brevitarsis
GACTACCTTACTGTCAATAATTCCTTGGTTCCGCCACTCTGGTCTCCAGGAACGTCCCTCCTGTTCTGGTGGGCTTGTCGCGTTCATGTCTTGCAGCAAGTGGTAGTATAAAATATTTTTAAGCAACAACAGCTATATTAGCTTTTCCAAAAATCAAGCAAGAAATTTTTTCACAAATTCGAAATGATGGGATCTTAATTTTACTGATTACAATTATAAAAACGACGTCGAGCCTCACGTTGGGTCTGCCAAATAAGAATGCTGTAACTGATGACTTGAAAATTAACAGGGAAAAAGAAAATTAATTTAGCTCACTCAAACGGAAAAATTAAAAAAAAAAAACGCAAAAGAACAATTAACCGATAACATCTAGTAGAAAACGCTTGATCAACTAGGCAACGCTAGAACACCTAAAAGGAATGAAATAATTTAAAAAACTTGAACACTTAATTAATAAATCAGAACAATACTCTTTAACTAAATTTAGAAGCAAACTAAACGATAATGTTAATGTAATGTAATGATGGCTGAAAAAAAGGAGTAAACAGACAAAATCTAAGTAACAATACATACACGGTACGCGAGTAACTAAACTACAATACATTCAGGCGCAGAAGATTTTGTGGAAAGAATTGGGGCCTCAGTCCCAAAATGACGCTATTGTTACACCAAGGGTAATTAGACCTATGATAACGTACAGAGCAGTAATATGGTGGCGAGAGGTACGGCAGGCGGGTACGGCCAAAACGCTAAGTGGCGTACTAAGGCTGGCGTGTTTGCGTGCTACCAGTGCTACAATGCGCTACGTATAGACTTGCATAGTTAAGCACGATAAATAAATCTAGGAGCTGACTATCATTAACTATTAGATGAACTTAAAGAGGCACCCCTTTTGGGGATGCCATGTCATGCCGTGGTTTAAAAATTCAATCTGAATAAGAAATATCCAGTTATAATACCAAATAAGATCGACTAGGAGACAGGTACTCCAGTAAGAGTGGACTCAAACTGGTATACAGACTGCTTTAAAACGCGCTACAGCATCGGAGCTGGAATATACGAAAAGACCTAATGAGGCTCTTTCGGTATGCTTCACCAAAGACACAACGGTGTTCCAGGCTAAGGTTGCTGCAATTCATCATTGTGTCAGAGAAATAGAAAGATCGACCGATCTAGGTAAAAGCGTAGCTATTTTCTCTGACAGTCAGTCCACGCTTAATGCGATTAGTTCCATAACTAAATGAGCGCCCTAAAGCGCCCTAAATGAGGTAGGCACCCAAAGGGAATTAATATTGGCCTGGGTTCCTAGCCACTTGGGCGTGAGGGGAAATGAGGGGGCGAGCGATTTGGCTCAGCGAGGTTCGTCAAGCCATTCTTGGAGCCGACCCTCTTTCGCCACTACCAAATCGCTAAATTAAAAATTCCATGCATGAATGGATGCATAATCAGCTCCAGAAAGTGGAGCGGCAAAATGACAAAGACAGAGACCAGGCAAAAGAGTTCTCAAAGGAACAGAGGCTTGAATTTGACTTAAAGATGTACTTGAGTAAAGACAGAAAGACTGTCAAAATGAATTGTAGGTCTGCTGACTGGTCACTGTAGACTAAATAGGCATATGTACAACATAGACCTGGTAGGTGATGCTACTTGCAGATTCTGCCACGAGGAGGAAGAAACACCAGTTCATGTATTGTACCAATGGGACGGCCTGGCGAAGATTAGGTTTTAAGTGATGGGCGTGGATAAACTTACAGTTAGCAGCAACCAAAGAACAGGATGATAGTCTACTTAAGAGGGAAATTACAAGCGTCTCCTAGGAAAAGGGAATTGCTGTGGGATCTGAAAAAGGTCGTGGTGAAACAGGTCCGTAGGCCACCCCAACTCTAACCAAACCTAACCTAGAAACATTCATTTTGTTAACTCTTAAACGGTTAATTGAGCCATCCATAAGTTAACTAAATGTACAAAAAGCGAATGCTTTAAAGGAAGTTGTGTTTCCTCAATCGACCGGTATCTTCATCCTGTTTGGATGTTAACAATTAGAAATGTAAACATTGTAATATAAAAAAAAATTACCCCCCATGAGGGGGAAAATGTAAATGATACAGTTTGCATCTTTTTTTTATAGGTTCTTTAATTTTGCACAACGTAGCGCGCACGTACGCCAGAATATTGAAGAGTAGGTGTGTATAGTATTAATAAAACGGAATATCGATCTGATTTCTCAGAACAGATGGAGTACCGATATCTATATTATTACCCTATATTTACCAATACCGCCTCATCTCCCCACAACACCCATTTACTTACAGCGTCTACTATCAGCTGGCAGCCCCTGGAGAACGAGGCGGGACGTACTGACGATATACACGGAAAGTCCTCGCTGTGATGAAATCTAGATCATAACAGGCTCGGCACTTATTGCTCATAAATAAATAATGAATAAGCCAGGTGGTCCTGTCAGGGCAAAAGAGATAATTTTAAGGATTCTAGAAACTGGATTCGTACGCCAGTGTACCCAGATATGAATATTCGCCCATGCAAACTTCCTACCTTTTCCGGAAGGTGATTTTCTCCACTTGCCCCTTTCTCTTTAGTGGCCATTTCTCAATAGGCATCGTATTACTACGCGACGAATGACAAATTATAGTACACGTCAAAGTAAGATGTTGCGAACACTGTTTCTTGCTCATTTTAAAGATTAATAGCCCTCCTGCACTCGTTAGCGCACCTTGCGCAACGTCCTTCGTGGAAAGCGCTGACAATAATAACAGTAATAAGCCCCTCCTTTCAATTTTTCTCGCAGCCAACGCTAGCGGTTCGGGGCGCCGCTTTCCTTCATGTTATTACGACAAGGAAAAATTTCGGCAAACGCGATCCCGGTAAAAATATACGAGAGGGTGAATCTCTTTCTTTCGCGCTCTGAAATCGTTTAAGTGCGTATAGTAGGTAACTCCATTCTAAGCCTAAAATCATCAAATTTTTATGGAATCTTTCCACCAATTTTCAGTAAACGGCCATCTGAGATTTTTTACATTGGTTTTATTCCATCTGAGCCTATTTTCGTTTAATATAAATAAACAATTACGATTTTACAGGTATGAGATACAAAAAAATTGTAATATCCATTCAAAAATGTTGAAGTATGTTAAAATAGTTATTTATAAAACATCACATGAAGTGAACTTTTAACGTCATAATGCGTACCCCGTAGCAATAAAACCGTGCCACAATATTTTGCAATCTCGTCGTGAGCAGAGCACAGTAGCTCTGCTTACGACGATGCTGTTAAATCGTAATATTTTAGTGGCAACGTGGCACACGATATTCAAGTAATATGATGCGTTTGCTAATCGTTACATATAACCATAATAAAAATAATAATTAGCTAGAAATAGAGTTACATGATGCGATAAAATATAATTGATACGAGGTTCGAGGAACTTCCTTCGTGTTAACACAGCTTTGGTCCCAGACAAAATTGCCAATTTAGGACAAGGATATCTGGAAAGATTTAATTATGAAATCGACATATTTAATTAGATGACCATAACCTACCACGACTGAATAGGGAACTTATATTTATAGCAGAACTGTAGTTTAGTCTAAAATCTAAAGGGTACGGAACTCGGAGAATTAAATGCAAAAAGCCAAGAGGTTGCAGTATTTCCTACTCAACATCAGACGACTCCCACCAAGGAAAAGTTTTGCTATATAGCATTAAACGTGTGTATAAATACTTGGAACATATAGATTTCACCAACACACGCTTTGAGACATTAACAATGATCGAAGCTCTATTTTAAATTGGCGAAGAGAATTTGATTTTGAGTTGTATCTTTTCATAAATGCAATATGAAAGATTTTTCATGTAAAGTTATGTCTATCAGTTCGAAATCTTGTTTTATTGTATAAAAACGACAAGCTCTTATAGGTAATTATTTTATGGTCCAGCGTCAAACTTTGCGGTTCTCTTCAATTTTTCATACTCATCCAATTGGTGTCTTTTAACTGGATTCTGGATTCGGTTTACTGAATCCACATCTGAGCAGGAATGATAAAGTTCTGAACGATATGAAAAACGCAAGAGACCGAATGAATCCTATATTATTTTCTTAATAAGTTTATTAAGAAGTGATCGCGGCGAATATATCCGTTTTAACATCCAATGCGAGGACTGTTCCTGCTAGATAGATAAGTTTATATGTAGGTATCAGCTTTGTCTAGTTTCCTAGAATTCCCATATTCTCTACTTTTGGTATCAAACGCTTTTTTCGCATCGATGAAGACTGCTGTTACTGTATTTCCTTGTTTCCATTATTTGCTTAATGTTGTTCAGAAGATCCATAAAGGCAAAGGTAGTTGCTGAATTATTCTATTCTTTTCTAAATAATCGGATTGCTGCATCGGTATACTTTTTACCAATATTTGATTGAAGATTGTTGGTGGTGATATTAGTTTATAATTTTCTGCTTCTTACTATCTCATTTCTGAATTGGTATTTTAAACGGAGCACCTATATATTATTCCATTTTTAAATTTTATGTGGAAAAATAACATTACTTTATATGAGGTACTATATGTCTATCTATAGTAACAACTGTGTAAAAAATGGCTCTGCTACAAGCTTACAGATAAAGCGATGTAGTTTGTATACGCTTTTTGTTTAGATATTGATATTTTAAATACGATATATACTTAGCTTGATACAACAATGAAACTAAAATCAATATAATTATATACAGGCGTCTTCTAGAGCCTGACACTTTGCTTTACTTTAGCCCAAGATATACTTTTTTTTTAAATAGCAACCTACATATTTGCTTATATTAATCAACCGTTACACAAAATCCTTTTAAATTAAACTGAACATTTATGATACCTGATGCAGAATTTTGTAGATGATTAATGATCTTAAATAAATTTAACGAATTTTCCATTAATTTTCATGTTAGCTTAGTATATAAACTTTATATAATTCAATAAAAATGTATTAATATCAGATAATAAAATATAAAAACGAATTATGTATTTTTAAAAAAAGAATGATATTTAATGGTAATTAGCAGAAATAATAATACCTACTTTTAATAGAGCAGGCCATGACAATTACTTCACCAACATAATGTGAAAACTGTCAACAAATAATGTGATTGTTTATTTATTATTTTTTTATTTATTTTGTGGTATATTCACTTAATTACTTAAATAGTATGTATTTTATTCATAAACCATTAAAATAAGACTTAATGTTTGTCTTTTATTTATAATAAAAAACAAATGAACATTAAACCACAATAAAATACATCCTTAATTAAAAGTATTTACACGTATCAATCATTTTTAATTATCAAAATTTATAGCAGATGTTCAAAAATATATCCTCTTTCTGTTTCCCATATTTCTATCCTATTTTGCAAATTTTTGAGGTAGTTTTTTTCAAGAATTCTACAAAATGGATGGAAATGCCTCCCTCAATCTATTTTTCCTATTTCGCTATATTCTCTTTCTTATACACAAGTTTCTTTAGGTAACCCACCCAAAAAAAAATTACTTACGGAAAACGTATTACATAAAACATTATTACAACAAAATTATTTTGTGATAGCTTTGACCTTTAATTATTATTAATTATATATAATGGTTGCTTGGTAGGTTATGGTAATAAACATCTACTATAGCCTACCAAAGATCGGTAATATAGTTTCTGCTAATAATAGACGAATGACATTAAATTTCTTTCTATTTTCAAAAAAAAAAACGTATTATTAGTTTTGATTTTATGATCTCATACCAGTCTATGTTTACTAATTTCCGACTTCATTTAGTTATATGGCGTTTATATATTAAGCTGACGAAAATTAATGAAAAATTCATTGGATTATTCACAGAACTCTGGATGAGTCACTACATATGTTTAGTATGTACTGAAAGGACTCTGCGTAAGGGTTAATTTAGCATAAGCAGAGGTATTTATTTAAGGCTTATATTTAAAAAATCAAGTTACCTTGAGTTAAAGTTAAGCAAATGTTCAGGATTATAGTGGACACCTGTATACAATTATATTGATTTTAATTTTACTGTTGTGTCAAGGTAAGTATGTATGATATTTAAAGTATGAATATCTAAAACAATTGCATATACAAACTACGCCGCCTTAACCGAAAGCTTACAGCAGGGCCTTTTTTTTTACAAACACCGCTATTATTATAAATAGGTATATAGCACCTTATATAAAGTGAAATAATTTTTTTTCGTGGAAGTTAAAAATGGAATAATATATAGGGGTATCTATTAAAATGGCAAAGTAAGTATGCGTTTTCCTACATTTGGAATATTCTGTATAGTCACAATTTTTTTTTGTTATGCCGCATGGAATTCTATAAAGCTTTTGTATAAGAGACTCTTTACTAAAATCAAAAATAGAGCTGTAATCAAAGACCCATTCTTCAGTGGGATAGCATGTACTGGGGCTTTACTAGGTTAAGTTCTCGAATCATCGTTTCTATCAATATGGTCTTAATTCTGTTCAATTTAGCCTTGCTTATTCTTCATGATTTTGTACCGTTTTTATTGAGTTTAGGTTTTCTTGGGGCAGTATTTTCTCTATGTTTGCGTAGTATATAGTTGTTTATTTCATCGGCCCTCTCTTTTGGATTTGTCGGAATTTTATTTTATTTTGACATTTTCTTGTTTCATATCTCTACTGTATTATTTTATGCTTTTGAAATTGTGAATTTTTGTGGTATCCTTTTCTCCTCTTATTAGGTACTTTATGCGATTTTTTGTGTATGTCTTCGTATGTAGATTATGTAAACCACTATGTAAGTTTCTGTAAATCTTTGGTATATAGCTCATCTCTCAGATATACTTTGACCAAATCTCTTGCATTAAGTTGCTATATTCGAATTCCTACTATTTTATATATTTACATCAATTATCGTATTATAATAGATTTTCTTACCGATTGAAGCAGCAAATTGCTACCTAACAAGATGTGTACTAAGTTATTTATGCTTTTATACGGGCATGCTTTTAAATCAAAGTAAGTGTTCGGTTTTATATCTCCGTGATTGTGTTTACTTACCTAACACAAGATTGTTTTGGTCGAAATTCCAGATGTTTACCTCTAAGTAGTTGCTGCAATACTCCATTAATTTCCTGAGATGCACAGTCCAAGCTAAACTTTACACAGCTGTTGCATTCCTAATCACCTCTTATAGTCTCACGCCCATATGTACATACTTGTACATACGAAGTTTGTTGGGGTCTGCACTTCATCTTCACAGAAATTATTTATTAATATATCATTTGCTACGGCATTCACATCGCCCCATAGTTTTATAATCTGATTAAAAATTTTTGCAAAGGGCTGCTTGCTAATTAACTAAGAGATCCTTGTCAAAAGTTTTATATTCTTTACTATGACTTAGAGTTAATTATAATTGAGTTAAGAAATTCCGCGCTGAAGTACAATAATTATGGACTAAATATTTAATCTTTAAACTGAGATATACTGCTTCTATTCCGTAACTACGTTTAATTAAAATTAATGCCAGCGGATTTACTTAACGGAAATTTAATACTCATCCATAATTAAAAATCAGGTGCAAGTAATTTGGATTTAAATTATAATTATTGTACTAGTGACTCAAGTTTTCAGGGTACGATTTTTTTTTCTAAAGAAGAATATACGTTTAATACTACAATAAGTAAACCTGACGACTTCGCCAGGAGATCGAGCAGAAGTAATAAACGAGTCAGTCCGACGCGATGTAACTCTCAAAATATGCCGCTCTCATACAGATTAATATTTTAATTAATTTGGTTTGTATTTACAACAGGGAAAATGCCTAGGTTCGATGTTATTTTTCTATTACTGTTGCATAAAAAGTAATATAATATCATATATTGCTATTAATGTATTTCTGCTATTAACTGTAATAATTAGAAAGAATTTTTTCCAAGAAAAATGGAACATACATAAGATGAATCACCAACCCATAGCAGATGTAATTATTATTTTACGTACACACCTGTTTGTAAATCCAGCATGTATATATATAATTGGGTGTTAATTAATTAGCATGGTAGTCGTGGTAATTAGATGTATAAATCTATCGTCTGGTAACTGCATGGTTTCAAAATAAGTTTCCTATATTTTGGCAATACTTCACTTTGGAGACTCAATGCAGTTCATATTAAATAAATGAGTTCGGGTCCATTGAGACGTGCTAGTTGTTAATAAACACCTTCTTTGAAAACTGTTTTATTTTTAGTCAAGTAAAATCAATTAAATCATATTTCTGTAATATATCCGACATCGATGTATCTACCTATTCAAGAAACGTGAAGATTTTTCAACATTAGAAGAAATTTTCTGTATTAATATACCTTGGTACCTTTTCTCATGTGGAATCATACATGTTTCTGCTGTTTTGAGTATAGTGATACATTTTGGATGCTTTGAAGGAGATTTTTCCCATCTTGCCCTATAGATGGAGTAAGACGGGCTACACCAATGAGGTAAGATGAACTACAAAAAATAACAATATAAAGTATCTATTTGTCAGATACTCATAACCGGCAGACGTTAGTCGCTTCAAGTTCTCGTCATCATGTTGTTCGTAGCAATCTATTCGTTTTTGAATAAAGTCTCCAGTCCCCGGCCTTTCAGAACGGCCTTGGCAGCATTTTTCATATTTTCTTGTGACCATTGCGCCATATCAGCCTTAACGATTACATGCACACAAAAAAATAATTACTCAATTTGAATATAAGTGCATCACATTGAATATAACATAACTTCCTATATAAGCAAGAAGATGATGTATTTATTTTGAGAATAAATTTGTTCAGTGTTTCAAACCCATGAATTTGTTAGACGAAACAATTTTTTAGTTGCAAATGTAATCAATATACTAAAATCAATTATGAACATATAATATTTTCACCACAAGAATAATTATTTTAGATTGAGTAAATACATTTCTCAACTGGAAACTATGATATTTATGCCTTAATATAATTTATACATTTGAATAGAAAGATATAAAAAGTGTTAATTGAAGTATTGCCATTATTTCTTTCCAAAATATAAGTATAATTTGAACTGATAATACTTACCTGCTTAATCTAAGCATTTCTACTATTCAAGGATAATAATTACCTACTAATTTTGTGTCCGTAACACCAAAAAGCCTCGGTAGGGGAAAATTAATAAATAAAGAAACATTATGTAATTAAATAAAATTACTGTCCTATCTTATAGTTTTACAATGTTTGGGAGAAGATAGCGTATCGAGGTACTCCAGGAGTGCGCACGGAATATGTATAGATGTTCATGCGTATCCGTCGTTGCGATCGGTGTTCTCAGGATACTTCCCACTCAATGGCCTGGGCCGGTATCTAGTCGGAGTTGGTTACTGATATTATGCAATCAGTACAATATTTTCTGGTATTGCCTACTGAAATCTAATAACTAGTAAATACCTACATATTTTTGTTAATGTACACACCTACCATGTTCATATATTATCACACAATGGCGCTGACTCTAAATAATATTTCAAAGTTTTTTAAACCAGTAATCCTTTAATATGCGATACATGTATGTATTTACCTTCGAATATTTTAATGGTAGCATCTGTGCATCAGCTCCATTCACTTCATTCTCTAAGTAGCTGTGAAACGGCTGGCATTCTTTAGATTTACTTACACACACAACTAACAACACTGTTCGCTAGTCATCAAGTGACGCCAAGTAAAGCGTTGTATATGCAAAACCCTATACCCTCTAAAAAGAGGAACCAATCACAGATAAGTTTTAGTGCAATAAATGTGGGGTAAAATTCGTTTCAAAATGTTTCAATATTATGGTAATTTCAGTTGATATTTCATGTTTTTCAGTACACATTTAATAATTTTTATATAGTTAATTCATTATACCAAACGTATAAGGATTTTATTTGATTACAGACTTTCTCACTATGATTACATAGATTTATCCTTTACACCCTATAACAATGTCTTTGGAGGAGTATACTTCAATGCAATATTTTCATTGTTCTGATATATTTTTGTTTCGAGAATTTACCTATGTTTAACCAACAATTTATTTATTTAAAATATAATTAGTTTATTCTGAATAATACAATATTCAGATTGATACTAGATTTTTTTTTGTGTGTGGCCCCATCGTTGTAAAACAAAACAAAGAAGCCTCAAATGTGGAAGGAGTTAAGCAAGAGAGCTGCATCTGCCCCTTGTTGGTTTTTAAATGTGCCGATCTTTTTTGATAGATCAGAAAAAATCCCATAATTATCGGTGAAATCCAATAAATTGTGTTCTAGACACCTACATGGTATTCAACACTTTAATTCTTTGCTAAGTCACTATTAAAATGAAGCACAATATTACAATAAGTAATTCACTTTTTTGAGATACCTCATTAACAGATTGGCACTTCAACGTATTCTTCGTTTCAGTTTGCTACTGGTGTTCGTCCGGGTTAGAATCGAGTAGGCGCCGTCTTGCCTCCCCAGCCCGACTTACCTCACTCTAACCTACTAATTCAAAACTTAATTTTCTAAAATAATAATCCTAAAAGAAGCAATGAGGATAGCATAGAATTCATATAGCTTTCGTAGAGATATAATTACATCGCTGTGTAAAACATACAGAGTTATTTGAAACTATTTTAGTACTAAGTTCCCACCAACGTAGTTGTGGGACATCTGTAAAATTGCTTACTTTTTTCTTCATTAATAAAGAGCCACATCTCCAAGTCAACTAAACTGTTACCTTACTATATAGCTGTTACGCGCATTTAGTGGATCATAACTTTTGTTCTTTTTTTACAAAAGCAAAATAGTGAAACGGTAACCGATAGGTAAGTAATATTTAAAAAAATCCTTTAAAATCCTAGTGAACCTAAAAATGCATTTAACTGGTTGACTTATAATATAAAGTTGACCATATTTCTTGTCCGGCATGCACATATGAAATTATTTTTCTAAATAGATTATTTAACTATGTCTAGTTAACTTCCGTTCAAACCGAATACAGGAAATTCAAGAACTTTTATGACGGTTCGTGAATCACCTGTCTATACAGTGTCCACCGAACTGGGCATTAGATTTTTTAGACTTTAATAGAATTTGATTTTAAACTTGCAGTTTAGTCATGGTACTGCTCTATTAAGGAAAAATTTTCAATTTATAGCTTCGGTATCAGATGTTATATCAACTTTCTATTTAATGGATGTATAATTCGGTCTAATGATTTTACAGTCGTTTGCAACTATTTTTTCAGGGTTCCTATATCTTAAACTCGACGTTTTTGATACTTTCATTTCGTGGATTTTTTACATTTGACGCTTTCAAATAAAATCCAATATTTATGAAACGATTTTAGTGTTCTACTAAAGTGATATAATATAGGAGTCTATAGTTTATAGCATAATTACTGATCACATACAGGAGTTAAAAACGCGCTCAATGTGTACACTTTAAGCTAACAGAATAATTTACCATTCGCAGTGATAAACCTATAATATTACAGTCGTATCTTTTATGAAGGCCTATGCTGTCAATCCTTCACACATTTCTTCTAACAAGTAAAATATTGTAATCGAGAAATAGAAAAACATTGAGCGTTACATATACAAATAACATTTTAGACTTATTTACATCATGAGAATGACATGTTAGATACCTACACTTATTTGCAATGATTAAAAACTCAAAAAGAATAAATACAAAGGGAAATTAAAGCAATATCCTAAATACCTCATAATTTTCAAATATTGTTCACTTACTAGACAGGTATTTTCTTTTGTAGGGAGCTGTCTGACATGGAGCTCCGAAAACAAGCAGCTTCTTGGTTTTTTGTATTAATAGGTATTAAGGCTCAGACAGATAACATAAATCAGGGTAACTATTAAAGTCTCGAAATGTCCAATATAATGTTCTTATTTTTAAACTTGCATCGATAAATTCTAGGTTGGAAACCAAGATGCAAAAAGATACGCATCATTCTAAATTAATATACAGGTGTGTTTTAGAAAATATTTTATTTGCTCGAAAGTTGGAAATTGTCATATTTTAGGCATAAATGCAAATATCTCAAAACTTCACAATAGGTATACTAAACCTTCATGTCAATCGATGTGAATTTTACGCTGCATCAATGTTGAGTAAAAATACATGTTCCATTTGAAATAAAAATTTTGTTGGTTTAAAATATCCCTTGAGATGCGTTTTCAGACACCCTGTATTGATTTTGTCATTATTGGTAAACATTCTACCTACGTCTTTATTGCATCGACTTATAGAACCACTAAATATCTGATACCTTTTCAGTATTTAATTTTATTTGAAACCGTTAAACGTCAAAAATCAGACAATTTGCAATATCTAAACGGTTGAGTTAGGATCGAACCCTCATTAACTTATTTCAAGATCGAACATCATTGTACGATAAAATTGTAGCATTCTGTTTAAAATAAAAAGTTGATAAACACCCTGTATACGAAAGTGCTATAGTTGAAAATATTTTCTTAATAGCACAGTGCATGAGTACACTGCAAGTTTCAAACTAAATTCTACTAGCGTTCAAAAAAATTAATGACCCAGTTCGGTGGAACACCCTGTATAATAACATAAAAAAGTAGGTATAATTTAACAAGTAAAAAATAAAGCTTTACTGGAAAGCCTAAGGTTAATTCTTATTTATAGGGGATTCAGCAATGTGCGAGTCTGCACTGCGTATAGTTTTAATAACAGTCCGTCAGTCGTTATGTACATTGCAGTGAACACTGCGTTGGCTAATCCGATTTATTTTTACTGGAAATATAAAAACCCACCACTGAACTCATTTCCTACCACGATAAATCGACCGCATCCGTTTAGGTACACGGGCGCCTGTCAGACGAACGGAAATAACTGTGACAACCTACAAATGATCCAGATTTTAATATACACATACAATCCCTCGATTAAAATAATCGCCACGCTCCGAGACCGTTCTCTCGTCGCAATCCGTCATTTAGGGGAACGTACCGCAACTGCTACGTATGTACAAATGAATATTGTGTGTATCCCCTTCAACTCGAAGCCACTCGAATCGAACTAATGGGAAGCGGGAGACGCGTTCGCATATAGAAGCGGAAGGGTTGGCGGAGCCGAGCAATCTGCTATTTCGCGTCATAAACCTTTCTAATAATGGCATTTCAAAGGAACCGTGGAGGGAAGCATTCGAGCCGTTAAAACGCTGAAAAAGATATTGACTATTCCCGGTGAATTGGGGGAGAGAGAATGGATAAAATCTTGTTAGGCGATGTTAAATCCTTGTTTATAGGTTTTAAAGCGGTGCATGCCTTGGGGTTGTATGTATGTTGGGTTGTACTAGGCGATTTAATTGGAGATACGAGATGCTAGAGGGAAAATAAACGTCTGGCTTTTGATGCAAATATGCAAATTCTTATCGAGAAATATTGGCAATTATTATTTCTATACTTTATGATATGGAAATAACATTAAATCGATCCCGATTACAAAAGTATAATGGCAGTCGAATGACTAACGGTTTGCATTTTGATCTAGTTCGAAGGAGGAAGAATAAAAATTTGCTCAACATTCTCCAACATAACATACTACCTGTCAGAAAACATCACAATTTATGAAACATTTAGAATTCCGGCAGACTTTATTCCGAAGCCATTACCTTTCATTTAGAGGGGCAGATGGTGAAGTCCACAATTGATTGATCCCTTACTACTAAAATAATTTAGCCTTGACGTGGTCTAAAGAGGCACACCCACCTAACATATTTGGAAAGTAGTTATCCACTTCTACGTTGGTCAACAAGAGGCCGGACGAATACGGTAACACATAAGACAACAAGAGCCATATACTTACAAATTTTCATGTTCCTATGCGTCAGAAATTTTACTATGAGGGCGCCTAAACCTCAGAGAATTTTACCTTGCAAAGGTAGCTGTTAGTCCATAGTATACAGAGGATTGTAAAACGTATCAACTCCGAATGCCTGTCTCAAGCCAAGCAGAAAAGAAGGGGAACGAGTAATATAAAGAATCAGGTTCCATCTGAGACGGCTAAGGAAAAAAAAGGTCTTTACCTAGAGTTGGAGATACCCCCAGAGTAAGGAAAAAAGCAAACCCAAAGTGGAAAACGTAACCCAAATTAGTATATCGGGAGTGAGAAAAGAGACCTGCGAAGCAAACCCCTTCCAGCGAGGCAGCGTCACTATTTTAGATGACGGTCATAGACATCATCGATTTAAAGCTGTCATTTCTTGCTATTACGAAGAAGGTCTTTGGTGAAGTATTTCTACCCCACAAGACACAAGCGTCCAACACAAGGCATCCATAATGGATCTTTGAAAAGTCCAATCATTTTTGAGTTTGTTCTAGCCAGTAACAGTTAATAAGCGGAGTGAAGAGTACGAACTTGCCCTTGCCCCATGAGATTAAAGATGGGGACGCTGTTCGTCCGTTCTTGTTGAAATGTTCGTTGGTTGACATCTTATGAGTTATATTTATTCATTTTTATAAAATATGATAAACTATGTGCAAAAAAATGCAACATCTCGAAGGAGGTCAGATCAGGCACAACGAGTTGAAATCTTAATAAAACAACTGATTGCATGTAAAAAGTCATTGATAATCATCATCAGAATTTCATACACAAAGAGGAAAACTTTTTTTTTATAAAGGAGAAGATATTCCAACCTAGTTACGAGACTCAAGTATGTAACTTCACTTAGGTTGGCCCTAGGGACCAAGGAAGATATAAACAAGAGCGAATCGTCCTCATTTCTGGGTTTGTTCTAACCAACAGAAAGCCAAAGTCGACTCCTGTCAAAACAATTCTTGACAGTCATTTGACAATTTTCGGGATTTTTATAACCTATGGACCCGCATTGAAGTGAGTAAGAGCTGTGGTTAAGGAACATGTCAACCTCACAGCTCGCAAATTTTGAATGTGCACCGCAAACATCATCTTTAGTTAGTTCTAGCAGGTAACAGTTAATAAGGGGATTGAAGATCACGAACTTTTGCACCTTGTGATTAAAGGTGCTGACGCTATTCCTTCGTTCTTGTTAAGACGTTTCTTGGTATTTGACCCAATTTTAAGTTGTAAATATAAAAGTTTAAATTACCATAAAAAAATGCTCCATCATACATAGTTTTTTCTCCGACATGAGATGTTCCTTGATGGAAAGCTTAATCGAATTATACAGATGCTACTTCTCGCAAATACCAATATCTGCAAAGAATCCAGATATACCTAAAAATAATGCCGTTAACCAAATTTGATCGCTGATAAAATTAGGCCATGACCTACCATGCAGCAAAACTGGCCGCGGGGGTTTTATATTTATAGCAGAACTACACCTTAGACACTAGCATACAGAAAGTCAATAAGCTGTAGAGTTTCCCCTCATAACTTGCGTCACCTACCTGCATAACAACACTGCATTTCCCTTAAACAGTAATCACCATAAATAAAACACATGTGTTCGCGACCACACTTATGTGCCTTATCATAGACTTAACTACATCTAATAAGAAATTAATAGATTAGTGGGAAAGCAACTTATAACACTACCACGAATAAGAAAATAAAAAGTAATATTTCCAAAAAAAGAATTATGGAAAAGCTCATGGAAAGTACGTCGGCATTAAAGATATAACATATGGTTAATATTTCTTCATCTTGTTTGCTTTCCCCCAATTTCTGTCTCATACTCAAAAATTAAAGAAGGACAGCATTGTATTTATGAGAACGTTTAAGAATTTCTGGATTCCTTAAACTATAAATCTTAAGGAAGTTACAATCATAATTACTAAAATTTGGTAAGAATGTGTAGAATGCAAACTTCTAAAGAAAATGACATCGAAAAAACAATCTCTACAAAACATAACGACCAATGCTGCCCTAGGCATCATAAACGCGCTCGAGAAGTTTAATCGGCATCTAATAACTCAAAATTGGACTTATCTGCAGCTACAAGAACATTAAAAAATGATGAATCTCATTTCCAGTTTCTGCCATATACTAGTGCCGCTTTTACGTAAATAACTACGACAGTGTCATATACTGTTCCATAATCGTTTTCTTTTTAAAAAGCTTTCTAACTTGCCTTTTATGGGTTTTAAGTGCACTGTATTGAGAAACGGCCTTATTTACAACTTTCTATTTGTTTTGCTTTAAGAGATCATAATTTTTCCTTTTAACAAGGTTTCGAAATAACGCTTTACATTAAAATCATATAATTGGACATAATAAATTAGATCAAATTACATCACATTGGTTTTAATACTATAGAAGCCAACTTTATTATAAAATTACGTTGTAAATGGTACTTTGTGCGAAAAAGTGCTGAAGATTTGTTAGAACTGCTATTACACCATTATAGGTAAGATGTATATATTGTTAATTTTTAACTGTCTGCTTTTCGTACGACGTGAATTAGATATTTCTACGAACTCTTTAGTAATTATTCTCGTTTGATATACTTATATAAATTCAAATGTTTTTGGAGTAGTGCTTTACATATTCGAAAATTCATATCGATAGGTTTGCATACAAATGTGATAAGTGCGTATGAAAAATAAGTTACAACACTTGCGCGGTACTCTGTCGATAAATAATCCTGAAGAACGGAATACCCTTTGTTGTTAAACCATAAGTAACAGTTCAAGCTTTGCACTTAAGTGGCATATGATCTAACTATTGGCCTGTTTTTTATTTTATATATTAACGATATCACTCATGTTTTTAAAAATTCTAAATTCTTGATGCGGATGATATAAAAGTTTATAATAAAGTTAATTCGGTTGAGGACTGCCTTCGTTTGCAAAGTGATATAAATTCATTTGTTGATTATTGTAAAACAAATAAACTTCTACTGAATGTTGAAAAAATGTAAGTTCATTACTTTCATTAAAAGAGAATTCAAAATTACGTGTAATTACCATTTGTGTGATACCCCTCTCGAGAGCGTGGATGTGAAAATGATTGAGGCCACAACAAGCGCTTTAACCAAACGATTTACTGCTGTTGATTGTGTTATCTACTTATTCAAGTCATTGATTATGAGTGTGCTAATGTATGGATCTGGAAACCAAGTTATGCTGTGCACAGAGACAGAATTGAATCAGTTCAAAAAAAATCCTAAATTTTGTGGACTATAAATTTGGTAAACAACACCAAAACTATTGTGAACGTTTATCCCCTAAATATGATACCCCTAACGAGCAGGAATTTGCAGGCCAAATATGCTGCTATATAAAATTTTATGTAGTAGTTTAGGTAGTCCTGTATTGAGCTTCTTATTAAATTCGACATCCCTCGTATTGCAAGCAGATATGCACTCACTTTTCATTTAGCCATCCAAGGTACGTGTGTTGATATAAACTCTCCCATCTATAGCTTATGTAATACATAAAACACTAGATTTTCAATTCGCTCCGGATCCCTTATTTATCTTCTTCTTTATATTTGTTATACATTTAAATATGGTATTAATTATTGTCATCACTTTCATTATTATTATTATTATTACTATTTCTACCATTACTATATTAATATTAATATTATTGTTGAAAATAAACATTCATAAACTTTCTAAAAATTTTGTTACTTAATTTAATTAATTACTTCACTAGTATTGTTTGTTACCATTTAGTATTGTTCTGGGTAACTTTCATTAATATGTGAACTAATTATAATTAGGTATTTAAGAGAGAGATTATTATTGTCAATGATGTTCAGTTGTATTTTGTTTGGATTTTCTTGTATTTTGGCTGGAGAAATACTTTGGGGCTTCGCCCTATTCATTTCCCAAAATGAAGTAAATAAAATAAATAAATAGGTGTACGGGAGTTCCAAATATGCCAAACAAAGTATTGCCTACTGATTCACTGTAGACACAGTAACTTCAAAAACGCAACATAAACTATTTATCTGTTTCTTCCAGACGATGAATATGGGGTTTTTGGTTAAAGGGATAGTATCCGCCTGGTTTGTTTAATCCTCCCGTCCACTGCGGCTCGTAAGATCTATTGTAAAGCGGTGTTATCTTAAAGTTAATTCAATAGGTTCAGATTATTTAAGGTAGCTCAAAGCTTTGTTGAATGAGATCGATTTCAGGCCTTCAAGGTAAAGGTCAACCTTTCCCCAAACAACGTACCTGATTCCCACAGCCACAGCGTAGTGATAGAAAATATACTCAACTATTTCTGTCCTCTAAACACAGTCGGCATTCAACCTCATCAGACCGATTCTGTATGGGTGCTTTCTGAATCTGCAGTGAGCTAAAAAACAGAAACAATTACTTTGACACTTTTATGGTCAAATTTAAGTATTGCTTTGGTTCTACCGCCATGATTGGATAAAATGCCGTCCAATGATTATATATGTCAGGTAATTGATAATTTTACCTTGTACGACTTTAAATTCGTGATAACATTTGTTGAATATATTGTTACAATTTCGATGAAAATGAAAGATAAATACCGAAGCTCATAATTTATTCATGATAATAAATTGAAAATATGAAGCTTTGATAACGGGCATAAACATATTATTCATGGACCGTTGCGGAAAACATAATATTAACCGGCTAATAAAACTCTCGTCCTTATATAAATTCAAGTTATCTTTGCCGCTAATACATTCTCCTATAATAATATCGAACATTGTTTTATTACAAATGCAAATTTTATAGACACGCCACGTTATTCCCTAAACAATAAACTCGATCCATATTTATCTGATGCTAAGCTATTGCATATTTACCGTCTCCGTTTATTTGGAAACATATCGTCGAATTTATTGAGGTCGAAAAGGCCGACCTGATACCGCCTGACTCCATAATGTCCGGAGTTTATTTTTCAAAGGAACTTATCGGAGAGCTGTATTCGACACATGAATGCGACGCTGTCGATATTCCGTTTCCTTTATGTATCATTTATTCATTACGTCCGATGTCATCGAATGGGAACGATGTTGGAACAATTCCAAGGAGTCGTAGAATCTGTCGGCCTCTCTTCTCTCTGGAGCAATCCATTCGAAGTCCATCGTTACTCCGTTCGTAGTGGAGAAACAGTTGAATTAGCGCGCCATTATTATAACTATGGCATTCCTAAGTACTTATCTTCATTTTAAGGGTTTCGATTGAAAAACGACGCAGGATATAAAGGAACTGGAGAGAAGTTGGCAATACATTCAACTTTGGGCTAGTTCTAAACTGTTGATTGCAACTTTAACCTGTCCACAGAAAAGGATAACCATTTAGTTATCTCCTCTCTCATTTTTAATTTTTAACATCTACTTTACGTGTTGCTATTAGAAACACGAATAGTAATTTACTTTAAAAATCAGAAAACTCATATTTTTACAATACGAATTTAAGGACGAGCTAACGAAGTATTGGAGTTTGACAAAGAATAAAATAAAATACACAACCATATTCGCACTTGAACTCTTTGTAGGGTATTCGTTTCGAGTTTCAAGAGGCTTTCGTCACTTCGTCTTTAAATATCTTATTCGTACTGTAAAGTATGAGTTCCTTATAAATTCGGTTAATTACTGTATTAATCTTGATATCTGTAAAAGCGTTAATTTAAAATCAAAATCACGTATTCATGCTATCTGTACACACAATCACAATTACAAAACTTTCAAAAAACGTTTTTTCTTTGGAAAACTCAACATGTCCATTATAGATGTTTCCAATCGCCTTTCTTCATGTTTTTAAGTTTCTTTCCATTTCTTTCCAGTTGGAACCTTCTTTTTTTACCATGGGCGGGTGTAACCCGAAGAAGGCAACTCGGCCAGAATGACCTATTGTGTCCCTATGTCCATTTTAGCCCTCTCAGTCAAGTTGCACCCTATCAAAAGCCGTTGTCCAACCGATCGACCCCAAAGTGCTAAATAAAAAGACGTTGATAGATAAATAATGATATGTATATACAATGTGCAATGAAATATATAGCCATTATTTTGTATGTTAAATATGTGTTTCTTTCTACAAGTAAATTGCCATCTAAAAAATCTTTGTAAGCTAACGCCGACTTTTTTTTGAGTTTTGAAACCTTTGAAAAGGGAATGCGATATATTAAAAATAATGGAGTACTGCTTTACTACCAATTTGCAATTGAAGAAATCTGTATATTATCACAAAATACTTAATGGTTAGATCTATTCTCGTTAAGTCAAAAGGACATAATTCGTTGAAGATATTAATATTTTCCATTAATTGTGAAAGAATTTTTTGAATTATTAGTGTGAATTTTTGTCCCAATATATTAGTATAGTTGCAGTTGTTGCTTTAGTGAAATATGTATGGGTAACATCAAATTAGCTAAAAAGGTGTCGTAGTTCTTGCGGACAGATATTACAACAACATATAACTAAAGTGTGTATCATTTTGGTGAAAAGTGTTCCAAGTGTTCCTAATTTTTAGACCACATATTTGAACGAATCCAAGTGCATAGCAGCGTCTCATCTAGTCGTAACAGGACTCCGAGCTGAACTGATTTCATTACTGCCGCAAACTCGTTACTCCCAATATTAAGATGAAGGAATTCCCTCCATCTACCAAACAAGTTGCTCCTCTACAAGTCAATTCTAAGGCCTGTCCTGGTTTATAGCGCCTGTTTTGAAGTGCATCGAGGAATTTCAGTCTAGTAGAGGCCATTGATGCCCACGCAAAAATGCATGGGCTCCAAAATACTGAAATGCCTGGATACATTTCAAAACAAGACGCTATTTCTAATCGTGAAAGCCCTCTGGTTAGCAAAATTTATTGTGATCTGCAGATTCTGACCCTCTGAGATCTCACAACCGACATTACGATGCTGGCTCCGGCTCAATGTAGGACACCCTATGATCAGGGGACAGGAATCCAAATCATCCACCCTTCGCTCTCGATCAGAGGTCCAGATGTTTTCTTTTTTCTTGTACTGTGCGACCGCTTTCCTAATTCATAAATGAGGTAAACTCAAATTTCCTACCAATCAGTTTCTTTTTAGTTTCGAAATATAAATTACGGTCACCAATTCTCCCCCAAGATACCTTATTAGAAATAATAAAATAAGTTATGAGAAAGTTCGGAACCTCAAGTTTACGCCCTAGTTGATATGTAGGTTCACAGGCATGTAGAATTTTATTTTCCAAAGTGTCCAAATCTAACTAAGAATGGCAAGGGTCCAAGAACCGATCCTTGCGGAACTCTCGTTTGTACTATCTCCCAAGACGACGTAAATATCACCACTGATACTATGCACCTTCATACATTGTATTCTTTCTTTAAAGAACGACTGAAGAAGTTTTACTACAAATACCATATTTGATTTTGATGCATAAATGATCATTAGGGTCAGGGACCTGTATTGGCATATATGTATATGTAGTATTTTATTATATGTAGAATATGGTATTTTGTATTAATATAAATCCATTGAGGTGTATGTCTCTCGATTAAGATTAACTCCTACTTTTTGAGTACAACAGGAGATATCAGCAAAAGAAAAATGTTGCTAAATTAGTTGGTAGAAAACCAGATTTTGCGCAACAAATGTTGCACTGTTGCTTTGAACCGAGTAATTTCTCCATAGGTTATAGTAAGGGATGTGACTTCCGTGCTACTTTACTGGTAAATTCCAAAGACAAATCCGTGCAAATTTAAACGCATATGGTCAACTTGCCCCTTACACCAACTTAGCCTGATTTCTCTTACGGCACTTGTTGTCCTTGCGACCGTTCTCCAACTTCAACACTAAAATATAACTTAAAAACAAATTTTTCCCTCAACGTTATGCATCCTACAGTCCACGGAAGCAATTTACTTTCCGCCGCCAGATAAAACTGCCACAAATACGTAACCGCAATATACATTAAGTTTAGAGTACACTGCATCGTAATCACCACGGGGTGCATTTACAACCCATACCACTGCGTCGCCCGTGGGTTACATGAAAGCGCATATAACCGCCGCTTTATTCTTCGTACTTACGACCCGAAATCAGAACAAGAAGAACTTATGCTCTCCCTGAATGATTACCGAGATAATGCGATATTCGCTGGCTCGTCGCCAGTCCTCATTATCTCGAAGAATTGAAATTTGCCATCTTTGCCCAAACGTTAAAACTGGCGCAATAGCGGCGGCTCGAATAAACCCCGCTGTTCGGGCGCACAATTCATCTATAAATAGAGATTTACGGTTTTGGGCCGCGGTTGAAATCTACGAAGTTATATATTAAAGTTTATTGAACCTCATCTAGAGCGTCTTTAGACTGGTAAAGTGGCGATTTATGATATTCAAATAGATGGAGACGTTAGATTGTTACGTTGGCAAATATTGAAGCTCATAGAATTGTTGATTATCATGGAACCTTTTTTGTATATATCCTGTTATTGTTAAAATTTTTGACTATTTTCCAAAATACAACTTCTAAAATAAATAAAGCATTTCTTCTAGACATTTTTATGAAATCATATTTTCCGTACGCGCATTGTTTAAATTATTACCTATAAAATCCGGAATTTATTCCACCCAAATCCTTTTAGTATATAACATACGATGCGGCTTTCAATATATTAAGTAGCAAGTTTCAGTTAGGCAAACCATAAAGCCGCAATATAAATACTTTTTTAGTTTTAAATACAAGTAATACGTTTACAGTGGAAATCGATAGTGGAAAAATGTTAAATTATTGTTCTTGGTTCAATGAAAATAAAATTAACTCATACATACTTTATAGTTGCTTCATCTACCATGAAGTGTTGAAATGGTCACGAAAGGGCAATTGTAATAACTGTTTTGCATTATTATTTAAACAACGATGTTGGATTTACGAACAAAAATATTTGCACCAAAAATTTAAAACATATTCATATTTTCGAACCTAGTTTTATTTCTTCGACTCTTATATTGCGTTGCAGTCCGTCTCGAAGTACGTTACTTATATGTATATGTATGTGAAAATAGCGGTTTTAATCTAAAAGCGAAATTAACAAGAGAAAAAAAGAGAAAGCGATTTACCCTAAGTGTCCCGTCCTTCTCTCCACTTGTGAAAAAAGGGACTTAAGGTAATGGGTGAGATATGGCTAAGCTAAGAAATATGCGAAATTTCTAGAGGCTAGGCACTAACTACTACGCGGCTAGGACAACTACAACTGCTCTGCGCTAGAGCCGAATAACCAATAACGTATGCCTACGTTTCCGAATAAACAAAAAAAAAAAGAAAGAAAAAACGAAAAGATACACTCTAAAGAAAAACTATAAACTGGTGTAAACACGGTGAATTGTTATAGATCAATCGAATTAAATTGAGCATGATATTATTTTACTCGTTTTATTTATGAAATTTTTAAGTAATGTTAAATACAACATTATATTTGTATTAGTGAAAAGGGAAATAATAAGACAATGTAAACTAATATACATTTCAGTGATAGAGCCCACAAACAACATCAAAAGAAAAAAAAGAACGAAAAGCAGTTTTAAAAGTCACTAATCAAATCAAATTACAAAGATTTCAGGAAACCTAACAATAGTAAATAAAGTACCTATTCGTCGATAAATAGTATATTATTGAAGAAATATTATTGGGATATTTATTAATCATTCATTTATAAAATTCCAGGATACAGTAATAATTATCGAGTAAGTTCTTGGGATGTACTAATTTTGTACGATCGATACTTATTTTTATGTAAAAGGTTTAAAATTTGCATTATTATTAAATTCTTTTTCGCTAGAACATATTTATTTTTATTATTTATTAATATTATATTTTCCTTTCTTTGGGTCTTCCGGTTTTTTAATTAATTATACAAATGTTCTTAACGTTTCGGAATTACATTTCTTCCTTTTTCATATTCAATTTCATAAGAAATAAATGTAATTCCGAAACGTTAAGAACATTTGTATAATTAATTAAAAAAACAGGAAGACCCGAAGAAATCAAAATATAATAGTAAATCAACACCGGTTAAATAATCTTGAAGAAAGTTATTTATTAATGTAAACGTTGATTCGAAACGTTCGACTCTATTGTGAATAATAGTCGCGCTAGGAATTGATCTTTCGGGATAATTTACTGCAAATAAATCGTGTGTAACTTCTGCTGAATTGCTACCGTAAAATTATTTCACAATCCTCGGGCCTATAATATTCTATTTTTTTTATAAAATTACTGACCGCGATTAAAACTTACTAACCGTTACAAAATTTGGAGATTGTACCTGTACCCTAATAGCCCCGCCACCACCACCTTCCTAAGAAATGAGCGAATTGAATCGAGCGCCGGCTAAACTGAGTGAAATATTTCTCGACTTTGTTAACTGATAGAAATCATATTTTCATCCTCCTTTTATTCATATTACGGCAATGGACTGGTCGAAAGTGAGCTCTTGGTACGGATGTACATGTTTGAGAATTTCAGGGAACAATTCATAAGTACGAACTATTTACACCGAGTGGTTTTGAAAGCAGGAACAAAATTTGACGGTCGTGTTTGAGCATGGCAAAACAAACAAAGTATCTTAATTTTTTTTTGTAACTCACACCGTTGCTGAAAAAAAGGTAAATTTACAGCTTGCAGATAGTTTGTTGTTAAATCGTTTTTGTTTGGAATTCAAAAGCTGTTCTCTGCTAAGACATTGAAACACTTTGAACACTTAAACACATAAAATGAACGTATTTCAATCTGAAATACGGAAGTAAAATATAGCTACTTACTACTCTATGCTTGGAGAAGAAAGCCTAACAGTTGATTGATTCATCGTAAAGGAATATCAAATCCATAAGAAAAAAAAATTGTATAAAATTATCTCATTAAAAAATGTTGAAATTAATTTGAGTTCAGTTAAACACAATCAAAATTGTAATCGAGACATTTTCGTTAGTACTAGAACAACATATTCTATGTACAGATCAGTTCTAAATAGCAGCACTAAATAATAATTATTTCAAAAGCAACATTGTTATTCGCATATACACGAAAATAAATAATTCCATCCTTAATGAGCATAAAAGCTAACGTAAATTGAAACGTCAAAATGGTACAAGCCATACTTCTAATAGCACGCCCATTAAACATAGTCAGATAAAAACGAAATTTCATCAGTAATTACAGAATTCGTTATCTCTACCATAGGAAATAGCAAATAAAACACTTGTAGTGTCAATAAAAAAAAAAGTGGAACGAAAAGACAATTACGGCTACCTAGATAGAGAAAAATAAAATACATATGATGAAATATACGCCCATAAATATTTTTTAACGAGGTAAATAAAGCTTAAACAATTTCATACGTTTTCAGGCACCCTCGTAGAGGCAAATCTCCCTTTTAATCATCATTACGCCTTCGGAAAAAAAACCGTTGCCATATTTGATCAGAACGAGATTCAACCCCACGATTCTTTTTTTTTTTTGCTTAGTGGGAGCCGTCTGATATAAAATCTCCAGAAACACTGCAGTCTCTTGAATTTTTGTATTTAATTCACTTATTTCCGAATCCTCTAGACTGAAGTCTAGTTCTGCTATAAATGTAAGCTCTCTAGTCAATCGGTTCGTAGCAAGTCAAGATCATCAGGCTAAATATGCCGAGCCGATAGCTAAATTCTTCGACCTATCCTTGTCTCATGACCTTTTTTGTCTGCGACCAAAGTTGATTAACATCAGTATGTTAAAGTATTTCTGGGTACTTCGGAGGCTTTATTATGAAACAGTTTATATCCAATATCCCAGACTTCTTACTTTGCCCCTATCTGGTTCGCACTGACCTGGATTCAGGGCTACTGTCCTTCAAGTCAGATTCAAGAGTAGTGAAATCCGTGTCTTTTCAAAAATTCGTAGGGATGCCTTGGTCTTCAACTAGGTTCTTGTGTCTTAGCTATGGCAGGTCATTTATAATACTCTTCCAATGAACATTTCCTTCGTGATTTGCATGAAATTGGTGCTTCCAGTTGGAGTAATTATACATCACAATCACGAGTTGATTATGAATCAGATCCAGCTGTTCTTAATTCAGTTCTGGCCCTGCCTTGCTACAACTTTCATTCGGTTTCTTCGAGGTTTGCGGTGGTGGTTCGGTCTTCGTCAGGTCTTTTTAACTCTCGATACTCTTTTTATCAGTCTTAGTGGTTTGATTTACGTCTCCCACCTTGGTTTTATCTTCAGTTTATCTTTTTTTTTCCTGCTTTGCGGGTTAGCTTCTGTCTTTCGCTTGATTGGGATATCTGTAACTTTAAGTAGAAATTCCTTAACAGATTCGTTTTTCATCCAGGCCAGACGAAACTTGTTTTGTTCACGAGATTAATACTCTTCCCCTAGTCGTGTCTAATGACGACTCCTAGTAACAGGAAATTGAAACAAACTAAAGACACTACTATTTCAAATAAGCGATTATATGGAAAAAATAAAGTATGAGGAATGACCACAATAAGTTTCATTGCTGATATAGTGTTTGCTGAAACCTTGCGTTGGAACATCAAATAGCAAGAAGACGAATAATAAATTATGCGACCAATTATTACAGGATGAGAAGAAAGTTTTATTGACAATTCCAGAGTTAGTTTGTTTATTTTGTTGGTGTTCAATATACCTAGCTGACTGTTATGAATCCTGAGGCAATTATCTGAGGAACTGAACGGTTAAAATCATAATAAAAATTTATAAAATACCAAGTACACATTTAAGCAAAGGATATAGGAGAAAATAACATAGTTTAATGCTCCGGATTTTTATAGTACTCGAGTAAAAGCTGTGATTGAACGAACATTTTTAATAGTCAGACGGTATTATTTACGATTCAGAAAGCACTAAACAATGACAGTGGTGATAACTGAGAACAATAGCAATTGAGGTGATCGAGTGGGAAAAAATGTCATAAATTGCGTTTTGAAAGCGGCAGTAATACATACGACAATAAATACTATATATGTGTGAGTGAATTGAAACGCTCTCATGGTAAGTATACTTTTAATTTAAGTAATATCACTAGAATAGATAAGAATTTCATAAGTTTGAAGGTTTGTTGTTTCCAATGACAACAATACGTAAATCTTGAGAGTTGTCGAAAATGTCCACGAATATAAATTTAATATTACTGTCGTCATACCGATTAATTTCCTAACATTAGCGGAAATATATAGTACTATACTATTATAGTTCGTGATTTCTAAATAACATAGGGATTTATAAGAGAAACAGATAAATATGATTTTTATAGTTTGATGGTTGATTTCCTGGTTTCAATATCGACAACACATAAATCTTTTATTAAAAGGTTATAGATTTTTCCACAAAAACGCCATTCTGAACCACTGCGCGTCATAAAGGTTAGGTAGATAGATAGATATTTGTTTCAAACAATATCAAACAAAGACAGACAATGATGAAATACATCAGCAAAATACAAACGGCAATAATTGATTACTTAAGTTAAACTAAATATTATTATTAACAAAATCAACAACTGAATAATAACTTAAATTTAAAAGGTAACATTTAACTTCCTTTTGAAGTGTTTTCAAGTTTTCAACTGCTTTTATATTCCACGGCAGTTTATTATATAGCTTGCATCCCATGTGCATTGTTTTTTTTTGAAAAACTGTAGGTCTGTGTCTTAGTGGTAACAAGTAATTAAATGCTCTGGTGTTGTAATATGCGACGCACTGTCGGTGAACTCTTCACGATGCTTGTGTACAAAACACAAGATTTCATAAATATAAGCATCGTTAAAAAGTCAAGATTTTGTGTTCTGTAAATGCACTTCTGCAAGAGGTGCGTGAGTCAAGGGTCAATAAAGTTCTTATGGGTCGTTTTTAAAGCAGAAATATCCTCGTGGCGGAAGTACATTCCCCCAATAAATGACGCCATATGTCATCTGAGAATAGAAGTTGGCGTAGAAGAAACTTTTCAAAATTTCATAACAGCAGCATCTTCTGAGATTATAAAGAGCAAAGCAGGTCTAAGACGGCTAATCCAATTAACCTTTTCACCAATATGCATTCCCAAAGCCCTCGTAAAGTTAGTAAAAGGAGTGTACTTATGAAGTGTCTAGAGTTAGACCGTTGATTCCATATCTACACCTATTAAATAAAATAAAGTTAGTTTTGTCAGAATTAATTATTGATTTATTAAGGCTCATCCAAGTTTTAATAAGTAAAAGAACTCAATCTACCTCTACAAATAGCTCAGCAAGGGCATTGGAGGTTACTAGTATGCTGATATCATCAGCATACATCGTGATAACATCACTGGCATTCAGTAAAGGTAAATCATTTATATAAATTAAAAAAGAGTTGGTCCCAGTACAGATCCCTGAGGCACCCTAGTTGAAATACTACATCTATTCGAGTGCACATTATGACAAACAACTTTTTTATATCAATCAGTTAAATATGATTTAAACCAATCTAACGTTACCCAGCAAATACCGCACCTTTTCGGTTTATATAATAATATAGAATGATCAACGCAATCGAATGCGTTAGATAAATCTATTAGCATAGCCATACAAGGTGTTCGATTGTCAAAAGATATATAAATTTCGTTAACAAAATTAAATAAAGCTGTGTTAATTGAACATTTTGGAACAAAAATGATGTTGATGCTTTATTTATTTTAGTAGTCATTGTTGAATAATAATACTGATTCATATAGTTGAATAACCGTCTAATATTGATCTATGCTCAGTATAATAAATGTAAAGATATCGCATTGAAATATAATTTATTATACACCGCTAATTGATCTATGCAAAACCGTGTCAGTGCTTTATATCGCGGATATTTTTCGTTTGTCTAGGTAACTAGGTATGAACCAACAGTAAACGGTTATTCAACTACTTGAAATACTATAAACGGTTATTCAACCTTTCTGCCGCACATTGTTTGGAAATTATACTGAAGAATCGGGTGTCTATCGCAGATAGGTGCCATAAAACCGTTACAGACTTTAAAGGTAATATTTATATAGCTTGAAATGAACTACGTTGTATGAATAAAAAAACTCTGATAACAAAGTAAGTGTAATAGAACCCAAACACCAAAAGTAAGATAAACCATTGTTATGGATTAATCAAGGACAAAAACAATAACACATTACAGCATTTTTTTTTTAAGAAATCAAAACGCTTAAACAACATGCTATAGGAAAAAGTTTTAAAAATGATGCAATATTTTTAAACAAATACTCGCAAACAAAAAAATTTCAAACATTTTGAACACTGATATTCCCAAGAGAAGTGATTGCCTTAATGACAGAGTGACAGAAGTAGCAAAAAAAACTATGAATGAGTACCTCAATCCATTATCTATTTTTCTACACATAAAATATGAAGCTGCTTCAATCGGCAAATTATAAAATAAACATTGATGAATAGACCTTCGCAGAATATGTCCAAAGCTTTATAAAAGATTTTTTTTGAATTGCAAGCCACCCCAAATAGTTCAAGCGGTGGTTAATCATAATGTTTCCCACAGCAGCGCACACTGAATAAAACAAGAAACAGTCAACCAGGCGGCCAAACCTGCTTATCCTGTTAGGTCATTCCAATTAATGGTCGTAGTTCTCGCTGTTCCTTATGCGAAAATATCTGCTCGTTCGCATGCTTACCGACCTACCCAAGTTAACTGCCATTTCCTACGATTTCGTTTGTCATTCGCAGTTAGACAGAGGTCGCCCGTTTGCGAATTGTAATAGACGCATTGGGACTAACTTTAAGGCTGTGCTTGAAATAATGGCCGTAAAAGCACAAACGTGTTGTGTGTAATTTTATCTTTGCCATAAAAACTAAAGTGCACGCAAATATCAGGTACCTATAAAAATATACGACAATTCGTGATAATATTAGCATGTTATGAGTCATAACAGTATTTAACACAAAGTCTGTTATTTTAGGATAATTAAACAGAACAGAAATATTAGCACTTATAAGCAGTAATTCCTTGTCATTAAGATCTTTGGCAGCCTTTCAGAGTGATCATTTTTCTATAAGCATGCCCGTCGTGACTTTGAACACTAAAAATCAAAATTGTATTCATTTGTATAGTTTTATTTTCTTATCGCCTAAAATCAATATCAGTAGTATGAATACAAGTAGCATCTTCAAGAAACCTATGTGTTAAGCGGCACCTGCAAAATTTCTGCGCTTTCCCAAGTTTTTATTTCACAACTCTAAAGTTATGCAATCTATATTAATTCAAATAACTGTATTAGTTTATACCAATAAATTTGATGAAGGTATTTGAAAACTTAAGAAATAAAAACAATCTTTACAACCTATTCATATTTTGTTAAACAATTGCTCAAATAAATTAACAACAATAATAATAGTCACAAAAAATAACAGTTATTTATGAAATAGTGCGTGAAATGTGTTTTGTTTGCGGTCGAACACGTTGTTTGAAGCACGCGTTTCGCTCGAACATCCCTGTTAGTTGTATTGCTCCTGTAATCTTTGTGCTTTTCTTTGGCCCAGCTTTTTTTTCCTTCGATTCCCGCATCTCCGGATACTTACAGTAAAGTCCCCTGGTTGAATTCTATCGAACCATTCTGTGCTCGAATACAGTGCTAAACCGGTCTTGATTATACCTCGGGGTTCACTAATGGCCTCTATCTGTTTGAGCGTCACGAGAGTCATGTCCTCGCCGCCGACAGCTGCTATGGAGACCATCCTTGGGCTTCTTCCGCTGTAACTGGTGTTGTGGTCTCAAGCAACCCGGGGGGTTTACAGAGCAAAATGTAGTGGATGCAAGAGCTTCTCCAGTAAAGTCGGAAACCACACCAGCATCTTATCACTACATCGAACAGACAGTATCACTGTTCGTAAAGGAGGATAAGTTCTCACCCGTTTTCAGCTTCTCTAGGGGATACACCGTAGGCACCTCCAGCAGGAAAACTGCAATAGCGTACATCCGCAAACCAAATCAAGCTCTAGCCCGCTGGTTTACCGATGCCTAAGAAAACGCATAATGGCATGATGATCTGAAATGCGACTTTCATTGTGCTGCCCTGAATGCTAAGCTGAGCTCTATGGTATTTGCGGTCTGCAATCTCTGGCGTTGGTGCGATATTGGTGTCCTTAAATTATTTTATTATGCCAATGTCGAGGCCCCTTTGCGTTACTGCATCACCTTTTGGGGGTTGCTCTTCGTATGCCGAGCAATTATTCGCCTGTCAGAAACGATGATGACCTAAAATTGGAGGTTATAATATAGATTATTATTTAGATTTTTTATTCTTTATTATTATATATTATGACAATGTCCATGTTCTTTGAACGATGACAATAAACCATTATTACTATTATTAAAGATTTTGAATAAAAACTACCAACATAAACAAATAAAAATTTTCAGTGACAGCCAGGCGGTGCTGAAACCACTAGACGCGCATCAATACAACTCGAAACTCTGGAGCTGCAAACATGTTCTAAATACATTGGGGATGGCTAATAGTCTATCACTAATCTGAGTAGCTGATTCAAACAAAAACTTCATCCATTAATGGCCTGGCTAGCTCAGTCGATAGAGCATAAAACTCTTAATCTCAGGGTCGTGGGTTCGAGCCCCACGTTGGGCGCCAAATAAATATGCTGTGTACTGATTGAATTAATTGAAAACGTAAATGATTTCAAAATGAAAAAGAAAAAATAAATTTAGCTAGCTCAACGGATAAAATTTTAAAGAACGCAAAAAAAATCTGTTAGCCCCAGAATTACCCTCGCGAATTAAACGAATCTAACCACGAAAAGTAAATTGTGAGTGAAAGAAAACAGATTTTCTTAATTACCCGAAAAAATTTAAAAGATTTAATATAAAATAAAAGAACAGAATTTTTAACCCAAAGATGCTAATTTACAATCAAATTTATTTTTCAAAATGGGTTAAATTACAACTTGTGCAGAAAAAAAACCTTGAACTGAAGGTTCTGGCCTAAAATAAAAACAACACTTGACTCTAAATTAAAATAGGACAATGCTATTTCCTATGCAAAGCAAAAATTTGTTTGTTCAGGAAGATAATCCAAAATCGTTCAATTTCAATCTACGTGGTTTCACGAACTAAAATAAACTAAATGCAAGAACAAAGCTTCTACTCACCCAACCGAGGTGATTGATAAATAAAAATGAAACAGCAAAATTGAATAACGGAAAATTAACTCTTTAAACTATAATGACAGAAAAAAAAACTAAATATACATCTTCCTAAACAAAAAATAGTAATTGATCTTATATCTATAATGTGCACACTTCAATATATTGGAAACTTGTTAGCGAGTTGCATTTTGTGGGGTGGTTACACAAAATAACTATTATTACTTGGAATAAAATTGTCTCCACCTGGGCTTGACAAAAACAATATTTCTATGCAGTTGTTAGAAAATTCTGTTTATTTTTTATTCTCTTATTTACTTAAGCGATGCTATGCTCGTATATTTGTTATTTCTAGTTTTTTTTACCACTTACGCTTGTCATTTATTTAACACACCATACCACTAAAACATAAGTATTTTTAGAAATACTTTATTTATTATGTTTGCTAGTTTATTTTTACATGCTTTTAGGGAAAAAAACATCCATGATACATAGATAGTGCCACATAATAAACATAAACTGTTTCTTACAATAAAATGTCTCCTATATTATAATATAAAATAAACGTAGTCTTATCTTTGTTCCTTGTATTATTATCACTACCCAAATTCATATAAATAACAACCACCATACACAAATTATTGTTGGTGTTTCACTTACACGTTACCACCAAAGTTTACTACTAGAATAAAATACAACCAACATATATGTATTGCAATAGTTTAGTGCCAATTATTACAATAATATCAATGTGATTTTAATAATAAGAGAAGCTATTCAAATTTAATTGACATAAACTTACTAGATTCTTCAATTTAATAATCACATAAAAATAATGGTTTTTTATTACGCAAGCCCTTAAGTTACAACTACAAAATGCAACAAGTTAATAAATTATCAAGAAATTAAAAATCAATTTATTCATTTAAATTATTATTACTCAATTCCCCACCGGTGTTGTAAAAAAATATAATTAATTTAATCATTGAAAAAAAATTAATCTCTTCTGCGCCACGCGTCTCCCAAAGTCATCAATCGATCTAAATACCCCTAACATTTACAGAAACAGGTTGTAGCTGTTAACGTAAAGAAGCGGTTTTATACATCACTACATTTTATACACTGCTTTACTGCTGTATACACTACTACGAATATACGTGTATGTTTCATAAAATTCGCACTTGTCTACTATATTAGGAAACTGCTACAAAAAGTAGCAGCTTCTTTTGATATTGAATAGCTGCTGCAAACTACTAACAATGAGCGGGACGATTAATCATGCA
The DNA here is from genome assembly GCA_004143645.1 of Protaetia brevitarsis. Classification (NCBI taxonomy): domain Eukaryota; kingdom Metazoa; phylum Arthropoda; class Insecta; order Coleoptera; family Scarabaeidae; genus Protaetia; species Protaetia brevitarsis. The sequence continues at coordinate 33,428 of RXPK01003176.1, forward strand.
ATGTGCAGGCATAGGTCTATAAATTCAAACTGAATACTTACACTTAATATAAATTCATATCACTTATATGGGTTTTCATGAGATAAGAATTTTTCTCAATTTTTTACCCGAAAATTGATCAGTAGTTGCTAAAACTTTATGCGTTTTTGTTGAAAAAAAAACCGGAAGTGCTTTGGAGCGCTGTATCTCGCATACGATTGGACATACAACTACTATAACTGAGTATGTTGAAAATTTAATCTATTTTAGAAGAACTATATATATTTTTTCTCATCAGTAGAATACATAGTATTGCGAGTTAAAGCAATAACAATTCGAGAAAATCTGTAATTTTTCATATGTTATGCAGTTAACATTATCAAGAATTTATTTATACTATACATGAATCATTAGTTTTAATGTTGAAAGTTAGTGACGTAAATACCTTACTTATAGAATTATTTCGCCGCTCATACTACTCATTGCTTATGCACAGTCATATATAATTCATTTGTACGGTATTTATACAAAAAATCGTTTAAAAACCGCCCGATACTGAACCTCACATTGCTTCGTCCTCGCCTATGATATGATTACAAGAACTGTAACATAACTTCAAAAACGTGCTCTAACGAAAATTCCGTCACCGTCACGATCATCATCCTGCTCTTCTCATTTATTTACCAATTATATTATACATCCCGCAATAACGAAGTTTAACTAAATTATGCAAAAGCGGGGGGATTATGGGTATTTTATATGAAAACGTTTCGTTCGGTCGAATACGCGGTCATGAATATGTAAACGATATGTACTTCTCGGGTCTTGCCAACTTTAAAACTGGGACGCGCCCCCGACAATTGCCGTCGACGCAATAAAGTAAAACCCGCTTCCTCTGCCAAGTCGGACTCCTCTGTTTCTAGAAGGTTAGAGAGATGACGGCTCATACCGAGGACGTAGAATAAGAAAAATTTCCACCGAAAAATGCGTTGTCGAAAGAATGCAGGTCGGCGACCGCAATTAACATAGAAATTAACGTCACAATTTAGAGCGGATTACGATGTTACTGTTGAGACTCTTGGAGTTCATCTGTGACGTGCGGAAATGTGCCGGTGGGGAGGAACAGAGCCAAGGGAGAAACAGAGAAGGACGATAATCGCGAGCAAAATGCGAAGCGTGTTCTACTAAATGAACGTCGTTTACCCGTCGTTTCTTGGTCCTTTTATGCTACTCGTGGCAGAAAAATTCGGCTAGTTTTACGGTGACAAAATGGGGACATGAAAATGCATAACGTTAAACCGGGGAATTCACTATACACCTATTTTATTTCTCAAAGGAAAATATTCTCGCATCCTCTTACTGTAATTAAATTTCTGTTTCATGCCACACGACATTCCTTCTATGTATATTGAATTTTTTGTTACCCAAAGAACTCCAACATAATATTTGCAGGTGTTAGAATTACAAATTTTGATGCCATACAATAGGTGACCAATGAACGAAAAACCATTATTAAAATATGTTGATATTTAAAATAGTTTTGATAGGAAATGTTTTAAGCTTTTCTATCCATTCTTCACTTCGAAAGAGTATCATTTTCCACTTGTTTAAAACAACAGTCACTGTAAATAAAATCGATTTCAAGTAATAGGACGTTTAATTCCATGCATACAACCTGCACTAATGTAATCAGTAAAGCAACAAGGTCATCTAGAAGATATAGCTAATCGATTAAGATATTAGGTAGGTTATCGATAAATAATGCATTGGTAACTTCACTTTTGTAGTGATGCACAACAGAAACCCTACAAGAACACATCTGACTACCACAGACAGACATTTATTTTATTATACAGTTGGAGTTTAATGTTGTTTCCTTATTACTTATTTTATTACTCAATAAAAGGTATTCAGTTGGGTAATGTATCTACCAATCAACAAATATACCTGAAAATTGGAATGTACGGAAGAGGTACGTATTGCTGTAGTCTGGCACCCCGGGTTTCGGAAATTTAAATGTGTATTTTTATTTTTTCCAAATCAGCCTTGTCAAAACAATGATAGAGTTTCCACAATTCTTATATTTGTTTATTTTGCTAAGAATTTTGATTTAATTGTTAGTATCATTTTTATTGTTCAGTTGTGTATAGTTAATTTCATTTATTTGTACATTTTGCGTACTCCTGTATATAGTTTATATGCTAGTTTTTTCTTTGCGTTGCGTTGCGCCGTCATCGTTCACAGATGTAAATTTCATATATATGCGAATGTTACCTTAGAGGCCCGAGCAGTTACCAGACGGACGAGCGCGTGTATGGTCTTGTTTTGTTGTTTTTGGTTACCGTTTCTGGTAATCCTTTTTCATTTTAAGATGTAGTTCGTTGGTTTGCATTTTTAAAATAGTCCATCTAGTAATTCGTTTATTAATTAGTGTTAGATCGTTGTGCACAATATACATGTAAGGCTTTTTAATAATTTTCGTTTTAGAAGCGATCGCGTTTAGAGTTTAAATTTTCCGTTTTTTTTTGTAGTTATAATTTAATTTTATTTTAATCACCTCGGGGTAGGTGAAGTGAAGCTGTGCGCTTGATTTAAATTTTCATTTTTAATTTTGGTTGTTTCTCTACGTTATTTGAATTAATTTGTAGTTTGCTTTGAATTTTTGAAACCACGTGGATTTTTTGTGGTATAAGAAATTCCATCTAGAACGAATTCACCATTTTGTTTGCTAAAGGATTTGCATTGTCCTTCTTAAATTGTAGAGTCGTATGCAGGTTTGTTTTTTGCCAGAATCTTATATTCATGGTTTTAATTTTTCCTGTAATATGTATCAAATGTTTTTTTTTTCTTTTTTCTTTTTATAAAATAAATTTAATGATTGTAAATATCATCTCAAATAGTTCTTTTATTTTTGAATCTGCCATTTCAATTTTTGGGGATTTTAAAGAAAGTCAATTTTGCAAACGCCCACTATTACTTTTTAAGATAGTTACTCTGAGATGTAAGAATCCTGGCGCCCTTTTAAATTCATTTTTGCTGAGCTAGCTAAATTAATTTTGTCATTTTTAATTTCTTTAAACTTATATGCTTGGACTATCAGTTCACAGCAATATGTATATAAATGGAAGGGTGATGTTACACTGCGACGTAAAAGATCTGTGGTGTCCCCTACTCTTGCTGCTTTACAGCTGACCTTCCAATCCTATTTCTTTCAGAAAGTGTACGATATCAGAGGGCCCCAGTCTAGGTAAGTCTCCCTCTTCGATTTCGCATGCTCCCAAGTACCTACCCTCGGGTTGCACAGTGCTACGCAGTTTGAGAGGAGGTGGATGGGTGTTTCATCCTGTTCCCCACAAAATCTGCATTCAGGATCTTTTCCAATCCAAGCTTACTCAGGTGTCCTTTCAGTCTACAATAGCTGAAAGTATACCTGTTCGTATGCGAACATTGTTCTTACTCAGGTTGATGCATTCTGTAAACCTCTTCTGGTTATAAGTTCCCAGAAGAATTTTACTTTGCCTCATTCCCTGGAGATTTTCCCAGTAACTGTATTTTCTCCGCTCCATTTCTATTTTCAGTTTCTTCAGTATTGTACTGCTACTCAACTCGCAAAAGGGTTTAGGTCTTACAAAAGGTATTCCAGCCCTTTTCTGCGAGATTATCCGTTATTTCGTTTCCTTCCACTCCTGTGTGGTCCGAAAACCACAGGAGGGTGACTTTAATTTCTCATTTAATTTCCCTAGGCATTCCCAGACCATCTTGGAACTGATTTCATATGCACTGTAAAAAATTAAGCAATTTTGCCATGGTAAATTAGGAATATTACATGTAATAACGTTGTGAATTTACCACAATAAATCATGTAAATTTTGATTTACATGTTTTTTTCTACCATATTTAACATGGAAAAAAGATTTCGGAAAAAATTTTAGCTTTTTCATGTAAGTTTAAGATGTAATAAAAATTCGAAAGGAAAATACAGGAAGAAACATGTACAATTTTATGTTTACTATCAAAATTTACTTAAAAGTGTAAAATTGACAATTTTTTGTGTATTTAAATTTGGGTAAAAATTTGAGGATCTTTTATATCTATTTTTACTTGAATCCGCCGCAATGTGATTGGTTATTAGGTTATTTAACTGTACGCGTTTGGCAAATATACAGTTCATATAAATATTACATACGAATTCTACAGTACAATCTTTGAAAAATACATCAGCATGTGAAATTTACTAGATGGTAGAAATTTTACGTTATGAAGCAAATTGTAATAACCCGGTATATTCTAAATTATTTTCTTCTTTATATATTTCCATTTCATTCCTTTGTATACGTAAAGGTGTTAGTTTTCGATTGCCGTTTGTCTTAACAATGTCAAGTTCTAATATTGCAGCTCATATTAACTGTGAGTCGCGACACCAATTTCCGGTATGATCATTCGATCAACGCCAGCCACTAGATCGGCATTTTTTTTATATGTGAACTCGCAAATCCTAGAAAAATCAAAAGTGCTGATAAACACCAATGGTCATTAGATGGAAACTAGTGTTGATGTCTTCGGTATATTGTTTTACAAGAAAATAAAGCATTGTTGTAATTGAAGGAACATCTACACTTGTTTCTATCTTGTAATATACGAGGTGATAAGAGTACCCTGAAAACCTTTCGGAAAGAGAAGTTCGGGATCGGTGTTCGTGAGAACATCTTGGACTCCGGGAGTGATCCTTATTTAATTTTTTTTAGTTGTGTTTAATTAAGTAGTATTTTGTTTTTTTTGTCATATTATATTTTTGTTCGTTACTGTCTTTAATATAAGTGTAACCGAAGGAAGAAGGGTAAGTCTGCACATTTTATTCTGGCTTGCATTTCTACGGCTAATATTTCATCGCCGCCCTTTTTACTTATACTTCGAAATCTCCAATTTATATATATATTTTTTTATATATCCTTTTTTTTTTTTGCTGTTTGTTTTAATGTAATTTTATGGCGTTTCCTTTAGTTCTTACTCGGGTGTTTTATTCATTCCCCCTCTAGTAACCTCGCTTACTTTTTTACAGTGTGAGCTCAGCGCCTTGATGGCTGCTTGGCTATCAGACATCATGATAATCTCCTGCTTCCGATAATTTCTATCAATATTGAACTGAACACATCTTTCAATAGCATGTATTTCCGTCTGAAATATATATGGATATTTTACCAAGCTTTCGAAATATATGGTTCTAAGCCCATATATTCCTATTCCTCTGCCGTTTTGGAGCCATCAGTGTACCATTTGATGGCATTTCTATTCAAGTTCAAGATAGTGTTAAGATCCCATTCGCTCCTGTTACTGAGCTTTATGATGAATTTCTTCACAAAGCTGATTTTTTTTTAACATATCATCCCGGGGCATGTCCCAGGTTTGATCACCGTCAGGAGATTGAGGCCTATGCCTAATCGTTCCTTCCTTGACCATTCTGAGTGTGGTTCTTTTAGCCACGCCCTTTACTACAATATGGAGAGGGGTAAGATCCAGTACTACTTCGATAGCTTCTGTTGGGCAAGTTCTCATAGCCCCCGTTATGCATACACATACTAATCTTTGTACTTTCGAGAGGTTAATTCTTGCGTGACCAGATTAGTTCTTTTGCTCCAAGCTACTGCTGCATAAGTGATGATCGTCTCACTATCGCTGTATACATCCAAAGCATTATTTTTTGAGTTGCATCCCCAATTTTTCCCTGCAAAGTTTCTGCACACCCATGAGAGCTCTTTTGGCCTTGTTGATTACTGCAAGTTCGTGTTTGTTCCATAGAAGTTTATTGTCTAGGGTAAGGCCAAGATATTTAACCTCCGTTCTCCAATCTATATTTTGCCCATCCACTTTTATGGTTTTAAGATTGGATTTTCTTTTCGCTAGTAATAATGCTACTAATGTAGTCCACAGTGGGTTAACATTGTGTACCACCATCTTCTCGTGAAGTTCAATCCTCTTTAAACTATGCCACAGAGGGTATTCTCAAATTTGCCTCTTGCGTATATATGACAATATCATCAGCATACTCTTGACAAGATATGCCTAGATCCGTCAGCCCCATAAGAGTTCGTCTACATTAGGCTCCACATAATGAGGATGTAACTCCCTGTGGGCATCCTCTGGTCGTACTAACCGAGATGGTCTTATATACCTGGTAGACGACAGAAGAGGTAACTGACAAAAATAGCATTTCGAAAAGATACCTTAATTGCTTTTATCCGTTATCTACTTTCACATGTTTTCTTTAAGTAGCATATTGCATATGCTAACCTTTCAAAGAAGAAAAGAGCTAATTGAAATGTGTCTATAACTCAATTTTAGGTTAAACGCAGGCATAGACTGAACATTGTATATATACGTCATTGTTTTGCTGTCTAAAATTACCGGAACATGTTTATTAGCACATTCTTGCTGATTCCTGTTAATGCCCGATTGTTGTGCATCTTGTGTGATTTTAATTACAAGAACAATGGCTGCAAATGTGGAACAAATGTTGATCGATTAGTTTGCCACAACTAGTAAAGATATTTGGTAATCACCTAATAGATAATATAACATACTACTTCGTAGTGGATGCTTATGCTTTGATAGAAAATTAACCTAACACTTGTCTACTTGTGATGCTTATATTTTATGTTAATGAGGTAATTAGAATTTTGGAAATTGTATTATTAGTACAACGTTAGAGGTTTTCAAAAAGTGCGATTAGATTTATCCCGTGATTTCAACGCTCGGAAACGGAGCTAGGTCAAAAGTGTTCAATGAATTCACGTTAGCTGCACAGTAATTTGAAAAATCTTCGATCGCGATCTGATTAATTAGATTGCAGTTTCCGAAAATGCCTATTATAAATTACTAGTGATTTTCTCTGAACCCTACGTTTAGTTTCCGTTTTCAATTCCAGTCTATTATGCAGTGTTAAATGAGCATACTTTTATCTCTTCAAGTAACGGAAAATGTATACAATTTAAAATTGGGGTTATTCAATTTACGTATACATGATTTAAGAAACTGTTTTTGTATTTTGATCTCATTAACTTCGTTTAAAAAATAAATGCTTGATTCGCTTATACTTTTTCTTTTAATGTTATCTTATATCGTATGAATTTCTTTAAGTTTCTTCTTTCTTCTTCAATGACTTGACTTCAACTCCTAATTTGATAACATTTATACAGATTTGTATATTTGATACAAATACTAACACAAAGTTTTCTATTGAAGCGACTTGCTGGCTGCAGTCAATAAGACTATTTCCAGCAAAATGATCTATTACTGTGTGACTTTTCGAGCGTTATATACATGATCTTAATTGCGGAGGATAATGTAAGAAACATGGAAAATTTGCGCATACAAGTAGTAGGATATTGTAGTAAAAAGTGAATACAATGTGCCTTTTCGATTTTTTAATTCTGTAAAATCCTACTTTTCATATTGGGGAATTTCAGAATATTCGGTACCTATAGTAGGTAATATATTTACATTACAGGTACTATTTTATGTACTAAGAGACGTTAGATTATCTTAATACAAAATAATATTATAACCATTGCAGGATAATATAATAACTTTAAGCATCATGTATTCCACACAGAAATACACAATATTACATTACAGAAAGTACAACAATAAAAATTTTAAGTGTTATCAAAAATTATCAGTGCTATTGCACACTCATGGTTTATACGTCTGATATCGTTTCTCCATACGTCTTAGTCATTGCAAATAAAACACTTCGTCACACGTCTCTTATTCTAATGTTTAATATAAAATAACTATACTGGCCACATCCACTATAACGGCTACAACGTCTATACCACTACTGCCATCATCCTTTTTTCTTATATTACCAACATTGCTTTTATTTTATATCCTATTGATAGCACTTATTAACAATTAATAGCATGAATGCTAAAATTAATAATACAAGTATATACACTTTCTCTAATATACGAGTTAATAAACACTATTAACAGAAACTTATTATACAAATATTCTTAGCGGTAATATAAAATATGATTGTCCCTATAGGAGCTATAAAATATATTCAAGCATAATATTGTCACGTGCCGTTTTCAGAGTCAATTAATTTGTGTTATTTTAAGTTGAATTTATGAATTATAAATTATTAATTTGGCATTTTTAATTAATTGTCTCAGTAATTGTTCATAGTGTAATTGTAATTCCGTTTTTGTGACATGGTTAGTTCGAGATTCTCCTCACCGCGCGCCGTCCGCGAAGCATCGTCCCCACACGCTAGAGGTCTGTTTACGCAGAATCCGACTCCCCCTCCGACCGCGTAGCAGGATAGTCTGAGGGCTATAAAAGCGGCCGCGAAACACGCACTCGGCAGAGAGTGACATCCGCTCTCTCTGCTAGGCTGAGTGTCGGCTGACAAGCTGATCTCGCATAGTATCCGTTTCCAGGTATTACGTTGCGAGTGTCGTCCTTAAAGGGTGTACCTCACGTAATCATCGTCCGTTTCCGTAAATTACGTTGCGATCGCCGTTCTTCGGAGTGTGCCTCACGTAATCACCGTCCGTTTCCGCATATTACGTTGCGAGGTGCCGTTTTTCGGGTGTGCCTCACGTAATATTTCGTCCGTTTTCCGTATGTTACATTGGAGTGTCGGCTAATTGCTGATCTCATGTAATTTCCGTTCTTGTGTACACAATTCCAATGTTAATTTGTAACGCGAATTGTCACTTTTTCTGGATTAAAAGTCACTACACAAGTCTCACTAAGTTATTGCTCATTTACACGATCACACCAGTTATTCTCCGATAGTTGTAGATCGCGAGCTTACCGTTTTAATTATTTTTGAAAGCGGGAAACTTACTAGTTCGGTTACCGCCATTTGTTTATTCCGCAAGCGTTTAAATTCATCGGCGACGAATAGCTAGTTTCATATTGTTATTTTATTTTAGTTTCATGGCACGTATTTTGCATCATTATCATTGTTCAGTTTAATATTTACACGAGGGTACATACAGTTTTATTTGTATATTTATATGTAGATATAGAACTCACCTGTTTACATCTGTGTATCTCTTTTTTTGTCCAACCACTTGTTTTGCGAAATAAACATTCTTGTATTTAAAGCACTTATCATTTCACTGTATCACCGAAAGTTGCGTATATAAGTAGGTAAAACCCTGATGCACCTCCACAATTGTTGCTACCTCATTAGGGTTAATTTTAAATAATTATTTGTCACGTCAAAACATATACGCAACGAGAATATTGAAAGCGCGACGCGCAGGACTGTTTAAAGGTCCGCTACTATTCGGCCGCTTATTACTTCAGGTTTCAACCGCTCAACGTAATCAATTGTTGTGTAGGCAACCATTTTAGCGCGCGTTCGAAGATTTGAAGTAGAGAGAGTAAGAGTAGCTAATTAACGAACAGGTAGTAGCGTAATCATTAGCAGAGAGAAAGAAAGCACGTGATAATATATTTATATTAAAAAGTACAATCTATTTCTCTCAGTGCAGGAAATTGTTTCCAAGGGTAAATAGTAGTGGGAATTACGTTGACCAAGTAGATTGGTCATGTACATAGTTAATTTAAAAGGTTGAAAATAAATGTGCGATTGTTCTCATAATAACTCAAAACTAACAAAATTTTTGACATATTGACATACTAGAGCTATCTATCTGCAATCTTTGTAATCTGTTTTACAAGGTTATATTTCTATACCAGTTCGAAACAAATTATTTAATGAAAGAATAATTATTTGCGCTTTTGATATGTAAGTAAGAAATCCGGCATTACAATTATATTCATGTTGATTGATACGGACAACGAATAATAACACCCAGCAAACATTTTCGATGGGGACTAAAGCCTGCAATGGTACACTGGCTGTACACAAAAGTTATAGCACCCTTTATAACTTACGCCTCGCTAGTCTGGTGGCATAAAGCAAATCTAGGCTATGCTACAAGTGCACTTAGTAAAGTCCAAAGAGCCATGTCCTCGACGCCGACGGCTGCTTGGAGACCATTCTTGGGCTTCCTCCGCTGCAGGTGGTGTTGTAGTCTGAAGCAACCCTAGGGGTTTACAGAGCAAAATGTAGTGGAGGCAAGGGCTTCTCTGGCAAAGTCGAAGACTACACCAGCATCTTCAACTGCATCGAACAGACAGTACCACTGTCCGTAAAGGTAGATAAGATCTTGGCCTTTTTCAGCTTTTCTGGGGGATACAGCGTAGATATCTCCAGCAGGGAAAGTGCAATAGCAATAAACCAAATCGGGGTCTGCCCCACTCGTTCGTCGATGCCTTTGACTCTAAGGTGGTACTGGGGTGTCCAGAAAACGTAAACAGCTGGCGGCACATCTAAATGTTACATTGAGATGGGCGCTAGGGCACTCTGGGATCAGAGGCAATGCAATAGCTGACACGTTAGCAAGTGTGGCGCCAGCGAGCTGCCGTTCGTGATTTAAGAACCGACGTGTGGTCGCTCATATGGCAGGATTAAAACGTTAGTCAGGTCCCAACTTGCTGCTAGACATTGCTCCTTTTGGAATGGACTCGCCTGCGCTGGACACTGTAAATTCCTAAAGCCTCAGTCAAATGAGGAAAGACTCCGTAAGGCAGTCTTTATAAGCAGAGACAGATTGAGATTACTCACAAGGATCTTAACTGGGCACTGCGCACTAAATAAACACATGTATCGCATCGGGCTAGTGAACTTTTCCTTGTGCAAGAAGTGTAGGAGTGCAGAGAAAACTCTTGCTCACCTTCTTGTCAATTGTCCGGCAGTGGACGAGGACAGCCAGACACACTCATTATCAGACTTAATCCTAATCACTATCTCACATATATAATATAATTACCACTCATTTTTCGTATGTGGAGTTAATTTGGAAATACAATTCTCTCTCGGCAAAAAGCTGTTGTTCTAGACATTAATATTTGAAATCCAAAAGCTAAAACGAAAAAACCGCGGTTTTAAATCTTCTGGTGCAATGTAAATCAAGTACATAATAAATAAATTGAGTGATTTCTACGCTATAAATAAATATTTTGTCTATAAATCAATATGTTGCACAACTAGATAATTAAAACCGAATAATAAACGTTATTCAAACAGTTCAGATAACAAAAGCGCCTATACCTATACGTTTGTGTTAAATATAATACTACATTACATATACTAAATACCTATTTAATACCCTATTTAGACTTGCCATTAAATTCAATATTACCTACTATTAAAATTATTACCCAAATTACCACATTCATCTCCAGCAGAGTTTCAGAATATATGGCAATTGATTTAAAACCATACTATATTCGGGGTACGTTAAGTATATGAAATACATTTTCAGTCTACTCAATAATACACGTCAATGCACGCATGTGTGTCATTTACAATTTACAATAACGTCGCAATTATTAACTACGTCATTGAAAAGCGCCAGTGAATGCGGACATTTTCGAAACTTATTGTAAATTGCGGTTTAAATTTATTGTATTCGTTGCAATTTTAGCAATCGATGAATTATCCAACAACTGCCAACGGACTGCCGCGTGCCGTGTGATTGTTATTTCAGAATTTACAGTTTGTTGATATTTTACGTGATTAAATTAGTTATTAGGTAAAATCCATAGAATATGCAGTTTTAAGAAATAATGAATCATACAATATAAAATAGAAATAGAGTTTGAAATATAAACAATGTAAATTAATTCATGAAGTAAATGTATGTTTGAAGGAATTTATTTTTAATTGAGTATTTTTCTTTAGTTTTTGAAAACTATAAAGTGTGGTACCTATTGATAAAACTTTTCTTTTCAATAAAAAGAATGGAGAAAGGGGCTAACGATTATGAGCAGAAATGTTGAGAGTTCTGGATCAAAATTTCATATACTTTAACATAGGGCTCCAAGTTCATATTGTATTGAAATATAAAGATTAACTTTATATTTCAAATGGGAACCACTTTTTTTTTGACGTCTACGGGAACTAAGCTTATACGTCCCAGTTTTAATGACTAAAATTAAAATTGCTGTAGATGTAATACTTTTGCAGTGTAATACTAGGTAGATTATTCGTAAAAGATATATAATTTATTAATTTTATATATGCATATTGGGTCATGTGTTGAGAATAACTATTTTTCCAATATGAATCCCAGTTTCGACGTGTTATTTGATCGTTTGTAATGGGTATTACTTCTTCCATACTTAATAAGGATTTATACATAATGCCTTCAGTACGACTTCTCTTAGCTAAACGATCAACTCCTTCATTTGGTTTAACATTAACATGGCTTTTAACCCAGTATATAACAGTTTGGACTGATCTTGACCTTAATTCAATTAACATATTTTTAATGTCTAAAATTATTGGATGCAATTTTGAAATAGGGTATGTGAATATGTGACCTAATTTGTTAATCTCTTCGTCCCTCTCACCTGCGTACCCACTTTTTTCACGTTTTGACAATCAAGTACAGTCGCGTTTCGTTTGTTTACTGGTTGTTTGTTTGCGTTTCGTTATTAATCTGTATTTATTTCACTTTTTCATTTTAATCATTTTTTGTCCTTTCTTATACATTAAATAACAGCTTTTGTGGAAACTATCACTGTCAATCAACGTTAGTGTGCCAGTGAAAAATATATAACCTTACTTTTTATGTGTGTGCTCAATATATCAATTTCAGCTATACCACCAATGGCTAAGGCAAATTCCGCGAAGGATGAAGCCTTAATTCTTCTCCAGAATATTATAAAATATTATGATCTGGAGAAAGCAGTAAGATCATATTCGTTTCGTGTTGATCAAGTTATTTACCGTGTTATCGCTATGACAGGTAAATCAAAAAGTACCATTCTACGCATTCCTAAGGCATTGTTTACGAATAATGAACCTGGTCCATCAACATCGAAGGCGATCACTGTAAAATCAGAGTCTAGAAAAAGTCTCATAACACTGTTTTGGGTGATGCTAATAGTCATTTTTATTTAATTATAGGTATCAATAAAATTTAAATATACTTTAAATATTCCAGGTGTGTATTGCGAAACAAGATTAATTCTTTGTATACGGTAACGAAAACTGTACTAGATTAAATATTCTACATACATATATGACCCAGCAAACATCGTTTAGTGGTTGCAAAGAGACTTGGCTTAAAATTATTCGGATATCGATATAAGAAATGCCAGTCAAACTATATAATTTGATGAAGCGACAAGATATTGTTGCTTGGAGAGCACGATATTTACGCTTTATAATGGAAAATGATAATCTTGGAATGAATAAAAGACTTATCATATACCTTGATTAAAGCTATGTATATAAAAATTATTCAGTAGGCAAATACTGGCAAAAGTGATGAAGTCAAGGTGTTTTAAAAAAGGATGGTGCTGAACAGAGGTGAATTATGGCTCATGCTGGAGGAAGTATGGGTTTTATCGAGGGATGTTAACTGCTATTTAAATCTAAAACTAAAAGTGGCGATTCCCATGACGAAATGAATTGTGAAGTTTCGCAAAATGGTTCACGACAATTCTGATTTCAAAACTATCAAATTATTCAATTATTGTAATGGACAAAGCACCTTACCATAGTATCCAGCTTAATAAAGCCACCAACAGCTTCATCAAAAAAGAGGTGAAATTGTGTCGTGGCTGCATTCAAAAAATCTGCCATATCACCCTTCCATGTTGAATGAACTGCTAGAAATAGTGAAACGAAACGAAGCACTTCCCGAGTTCAAAGTAGATAACTGTGCAATAGCTCATGGACATAACCGTTTTAGGATTAACCCTTACAATTGCGATTTAAATGCAATCGAATTAATTTGGTGTATGGTAAAAAGAAAAGTAGCAGCTCATAATATTGCTTCAAATACTAATATAGAGGCTTTAATACGTCAGTCATTCGAAGAAATTACTCCAGATCTGTGGCAGGCTGGGTTTGAACATGTCGAACGAATTGAAAAAGAATATATAGAACTGGATAGACTTCATGATGAGGTGAATGAATTTATCATACGGTAAAGTGAATCATATAGCGAAATGGAATGGACGGACTCTGAAAGTGAGCTTTAGTTTTTTGTGGAAATTGTGAGAGGATCTATTTTATTTTTGACAGATTTACTATTTAAGTTTTTGATTTCACACATATTAGTTTAATACACAATATCTTGTGTAATTCTTAAATATCCTTATAAATATATCTTATTTATAATAAATACACAATTAATTCTATATCCAAAACCTATGCTGTAATGTAAAGAACCAATAAATATAATAAATTGCAATATACATTTCACTTCATTTTATTGGTTGATCTTCGCAATATAGTACGTTTAGATATCAAGAAAGAATATAATCAAATACAGTATGAGGCAAAATAAACAGCACTGAAATTATGAAACGTTTATTATTTATTATTGATGTATTTACTTTACATTATATAGCGATACTTTAACATTATATAGTGTTGCAAACATTATTCACGACGACGTTCCCGATAAAACAGATGTTCAAGATGCCCTCCATTCGGTTTCAAGCAGTATTCGTAGCGTTCGCAAAGGTTCACAAACATGTCTATGAACACAGGTTGTTGCATGGTACGAAAAAATCGTTGAATTTTAACCCGCAATTCCGGAATGTCAGACGGTGGATCGGTACGGAAAACAGCCTCCTTCAGCATTCCGCATATGTACGCATCAGATGGTGTTAGATCTGGTGAATGCGATGGGTATGCGGAATCAGTGCTACGCGAAATAAAGCGATCCCCAAAATGATTGTGCAGCATTCGAAGAGACTCCCTAGCCGTGTGACAGATTGCCCCGTTCTGCTAAAACCATTGTTGATTACGTGGTAGGTTTCGGGCACGACAAAATCGCTGAAGGTCATGCAGAAATGATGTGATAACTTGTTCTCTGTAGCGCTCCAGATTCACAGTTAACGGCGTTCCATCGTCTGCTTCAATGAAATACGGGCCTAATATGCCATGTGCGGATACAGCACACCAAATTGTAACACGGTCATTATGAAGGGGTTGCTCGACGATTATGTTGGGGCGTTCGAATCCAAGAAACCGTGTTGTCTGCTTGTTAATGTATCCGTTTAAATGAATACGGCTTTTATCGAAAAACCAAACATTCGACAAGAACGATGCGTCCTCTTAATGCGTAGCCAACACACGTGTGCGGTGTTCGGCTCATACACGCTTATCAGCTGCAGTCAGACGCTGCCCGGTCTGTATTTTGTATGCAAATATATTAATTAATTAAAATTCAATTTTACGCGATTCGTATTGGTTGTGACTGCCACTTGGCGACCCACGTGACCTTTACGTTGGCAAAACACACTTCCCGTACGACGAAACTTTTCAACAACTGCTAATATAACGGCGTCGTCGCAGCCTGTTTCGTAAACTTAGGCCTAAATGCGTCGACAACTTCTTTTAAGCTTGGACCGTTTTCACACTCTTTTTCGTATGACCTGCAACAGTGAGAACCATCCTGAACACGTTCGGAAACCACTCGGTACCTTTCAGTGCACATTACAGTGCACACATACACATTTAACAAATGCGCATTTCAGTACTGTTATTTTGCCGCATACCGTATAATACTCTAAATCAATACTTAGTTCAATAGAGTTGATGCTGTTCAATCTGTCACGAACTTAAATTGTTAAGTTAGAGAAAAATTGAAATTTTGCGCGGAAAGCTTTTGTCTCCGAATGTACCATTAGAAATCGAGTGTGGTGTTCTAGTGGTTGCACTTTAGCTGATAGGAAGCGTGTTGGAACAAACGCAATATAATTCAATACAAAACTAAGTTATTTATACTTGCACAATTAAGTATTTTCTTTTTGACAAAATGATTTTTGACATCAAATAAGCAAATTCGTCAATGGAGTATATGCAATGCTCAAGAAACAACACTCTTAGTCTTACCTAAATAATTGCACACTGTCAAGAGACTTTAGATCACATGGTAGCAAATTGACCAATTTGATTTCCATTGATGCAATCGTCTAATCATTTCAAGTCTAGTTAGTGGCTCTTTTGTTCTTGTATAATATTTATGGACGTCAGAAAATTGAAAAGTTGACTGACTAACAAATATATAATAGAGCAACTTCACGATGTATACATTAGGCAGAGCTAGAAAAGTCAACATCTGAAAATACGGGCGACAGGATTTGTAATTCTGATCCGCACTAAACCTCTTATAATACCTATAAGCTCCAGAATACCACGCTATAGGTTATTCGTAAATAGATTTTGCTATAATAAAATTTGAATAAGTTACTGGAATGTAAAGTATATTTTAAATTTCTAATTAAATAACAAGAGGTGTTATTTTTTTTTTTATATAGTTAGAGTCCAAATCGAATTCTCACACAGAGTCATGCCCAAGAATTTAATTATTGAATTACGCTCTATATGTGAACTGTTATATATTACATCATTAGTGAAGTTTGTTGAATAGCGTCAAGTGTGAAGACACATATAATTAGTTTTGGTTAAATTCAGCATTAATATATTGTAAATAAGACACCGGGCTACATCCCGAAGAAGTTTGTTTGCTTCAGTTTGCACCTACCGATTTCTACTGGCTTATATAAAAGATTTTTGACGTTTCAAAATGGTTTTATATTGTATAATAGTGCATTTAATTAAAAATATTAAAACGCCTGAAAATTAAATAAGGTATTAAAAACTAAAACTTTCTATTATTTTGTAAATTCAAATTTATTGCTTCTTTATTATAGATGTTTTACTATATTGCCATTAAAGAAGTTGTTAAAAAACAACGAGGCTTAAATAAACAACAATAACAATATTTTGAAATAATTTTGGTGTTCCATTATCTAAGTTTACGGCGTTCCTTTCCGTATTGCTAGTAAGGGCTATGAAATTCCATAACAGTATCAATTGGGGTGATCATAGCTGTACTTGCTATCGTAGCATATACATATAAATATTCCGGTCACCTATAACAAACTATTCCAGACTCTTATTCCCACTTGTGTTCTTATTAAAAGAAGAGGAAGTAGCAGGCAGGTGAAGGGAAATATTGCTGTGAATGAGCTAAAATTATTAAGAATGCTAATGGAAATTAATTTTAACAACACTAATAACTTGAAAACTTAACTAAAGAAACAAATCATTATACAACACTACTATCACACTGCCTTATCTATTTATTTTCTAGATAGAGGCGACGGGCTCCATTTTCAGCCCTGGGCACGTCGCCTTGATGCATTAGAATTGTTTACGCGCCTTCGTCCGGGACACAAATGGAAAATAAATATTATTATTGTGGTTGCCTGGGGGTCGGTGCCGTAGCCAAGATCCGAAAACGTCAACAAACGTCGTAATTGCGATGATAACTCGCTCGAGATATTGTTGCATTTAGCCGCGGATTAGCTTTTAATTTAACGAAATCCCCCGGCCGGCGTCGAGTAGAGTTGAGAAAACTCGTTTCCAACTCGCGGAGCCCAGCTACAGGAGAGCGTCGCGACGCCCGAAGGGGCGCTGCTTAAACGTTATTGCGAAACCCGGTATACGCTGGAGGAACGTACGTACGTATCAGCGTCCCTTGGGCGTCGGCGCCGCTTAAAATTTTAATGCGGTTAGTGCAGAGTTATGTTTGTCTGTGTGGTATAGGTCGGCCGTAGCTCGGCCGGAATTTTTTCACACTCGTTTCAGTTCTGTTACCACCCTTTGATGGATAGAAAAGAATAGATCTTTAGTTGTAGCAATGGACCACCCTTGCGATTAAAGCATCTATCAGGTCCTGACTCTTCAAGAACTATTCCATTCTTCCAAGAGCACAAACTAGGCAAACCTGGAGAAAAATAGTAGCCTTTTTATCTACAAGAAATGGAATACTAAAATTACACAAAACAGAAGAACGCATACTAAAATTTTTTTAGCCAAAAATGAATCCGAAATATTACTATGTTCAACCAGCCAGAGACCTGTACAATTAGTGCAGGTTGCTACGATCCAAAAAGGGCTAGTATAATTTAATGGGTAAAAGAGATGGGAGACTAAATATAAAAAGCCAAGAGGCTGCAGCGTTTCCAGAGACTCCATGCCAAACGCTTCCATCACAACAAAAGAAAACAAATATGTGGAGTCTAATCTGTCGCTAGAAGCTTCAATCCCCGTGAAGTTATTTCGCCTTCCACGAATAGACAACAGATGAAGTTCCAACAACACAACTACTAAAGCACTGGAGGGAAGCAAGGGAAGAAATAGATGATTACCGTTAAAACTTACATTAAGTAGATTGTATGAGCTATGATAGGTTGATAGATTATAAAGATAGTTTCTCCGCAAAAGTGTGTAAAGTAATATTTAAGCAAAAGGTAAATTTCTTTGAGAAACCGTTTTGTCTTTTCTATACTGAAAAAACGATTTATTTGATAGTACAAAATTGTCTTTAAGTTTAAATATTGAATTAAATATGGGCAAACAAATATTTGGTTAATTCAACCAAATTATTTGTTCATTTAATCCTTTATTTATTTGAAATAACGAAATATTTTGTTGGAGTAACTAAATTTTCATAATAAAATTTGTTTGAAATTATTTTGTTGTTCTGAACAGATTGGTTTTCCGTGTAAGGGGAAAGGAATGTAACACCAGTGACTTTCTACTTACATATCATATTTGTAGAGGCCGCACTGTACATGTGTTGTCGCCTTACTGACAAAACATTAGGGCATACAAAATAAGTGAATCAACATATTGGTGCGGTATGTATAAGTAAAAATCATTACTAAGGTAGATATTAGTTAGTCTAGGATGGGCGGCAATCAGTTGTGTGAGTTTGTGCGACGGTTTTAGCATGTAAGTATTTTATTAAGAAGTCTTATCTATTTTTTTAATACCTCTTCTTTATATATTCATTAACGTTTTATTGTTATTCTAGTATGTTGTAATAATTGGTACTTTAATCACAAAAGTGATCCTTTCTCCGAACTAAAGATCTATTTTTTTAAAGTGTACCATTACGCATTACAGCATAAATAAGGAATACTTTACAAATTTTTACATTCCTGACCTACCAGCATTTTATCAAGTACACTACCCACCCTACAAGATATTTATTGCCATTTCCTTGGAAAAAAAAATTAGGTACTTTTCTTCTTTAGATTAGATTGGATTAGGGTTGCATTGGCTGCAAGGGCCACCACCTTTTCAGAGCTATTATGACCCGTTGATCTTCGCTTCTTCATTAAACTTATCTATTTACCCTTAGGTAGACGGTTACATAAAAATTTCTAATACTGGGACTTTCTAGCCCTGTGTTAGAAAACTTGTCCTCACCAGGCAATCTCAATGGTACAGAACATGTAACTGAGGCCTTTTCCTCCTATTACCAGAATCCAGAAGACTATTTTATACATGTGCTTGTTAAATCAACAACGGTGGAATTGTAGCCTTGCTGTTTGTATTTGTTTGACAGTCCCTTTGTCTTCACTCAAGACATTTTTTTTGGTGAATTCAGGTCTTTGTTCTTGGCTTTTGTTAAGGTTGGTTTTAAGATAATATAATCAAGGGCGTAAATGCC
The DNA here is from genome assembly GCA_004143645.1 of Protaetia brevitarsis. NCBI lineage: Eukaryota > Metazoa > Arthropoda > Insecta > Coleoptera > Scarabaeidae > Protaetia > Protaetia brevitarsis. The sequence goes on from RXPK01003176.1 coordinate 52,984, forward strand.
GTCTACTCGAATGCTTGGGGCAATAATAGCAAATGTTAATTTTGACATGTATACTGCTTGCATTTTTTTTATCAGTTTATTTGAATAATACAGTGAAGTGGAGGAGAAAGTAGTATTTGCTTGCCGCTCAACTGATATATCTTTATTTTCGATTACATTACAATGTTACAATGTTGTTTTACAATAAGATATATTATCATTATTATTATTTCTCAACTGCAAAATTGCTTCACATTATCAAGCAATATTTTTTTAATTTTATTATCCAACCAGCAAAATTGATCTGAAAAATTAAATAAAATTTTGCAATTTTGCATTTCATCACCTTTAGATAATTGAAGCGAGGAAATATGTACCCTAATACTTTACAGGGGCGGCTCCGTTAAAGAGCCACGGGGGCATGGTTCCACCATTGCAAATCACGAATTAATCACTGAAAGCTTTTATTTTCTGTAGAAATACTGATAAATACACATACACAAATACACATTCAAAAATGACATTGAAGTGGGGCAAGCCGTATCTTGGTCCGCTCTGCGCTGATTGATCAAGTCATCAGTATACGTCACTCTTCGGCACTCTGGGGGAAGGGCTTCCCACTGTCGTAGTAGGTAAGCGTGTGAGTCAGACGGCTGTCGAAGAACGACTATTGAAAGTAGAAACATATGCAGAGAGCCGCCGCGTACGGACTTCGGTTTAGACACTTCTCCGTAACAAAATTAGGTACAAGAATATTTAATATTAATATCTTTGTTAGGGTAAAAATTATGAAAATGAAATAATAAATATAATAAAGGAGTTATTCCCGAAAAAATGCATCATAATAGTGTTTTAAGTAAAAAAAACAAGCCATTTGCTTAGGTAAACAAACAAAGAAATAAAAATGTTTCCCATTCTTTGTAAGACGTTCGCTTATGTTTAGAATATCCATTATATTTTACTCGACGATCTTCTCTCGGTATAAAATCACAAAAACACTTGAATAATATTACGTTAGTTAGGTGGGAGAATATAAATAAAGTTTAAAATATGCAATCTGAAGGAAATACGTTAGTTAAAAAATAAAACTGAAATCTTTGAACTACTAGCAAGTAAACAGCACCAAACGCAATGAGATGTTAATAAAATAACAACAAGATTAAATTACAGTCAAAGTAGATGCGGCACTGAAACTTTTGCAGAATTATCTACTTTCCAGGCGAAAATTATTAGCTTTACCACTAACTAAGACAGTGCCCACACATAATACAATTTCAGGCGGCAGGGCATAATGTTTGACAAGAAAAGTTTGCGGAAGTTTGCTTTAATAATAAAAGCGGAAATTTATTATACTAATATTTATGTAGAATGAATAAATGTGCAATTATCTTATAAAACTGAAACTTATGAACTAGGAACAAAGGCCTGGAAAAGCAATTTTAGTATTTTAATTTACCGTCACTGTCGTCTACAGATTATCACTACATGAGGTACAAAGCTCTATTAAGGCAGATTCACATACGGGTTTTTTTATGCGCAAAGCGCAATCTATATTTCCGTTGGTGCAATTTTGTTTTTCTTACAGAAATCTGACTGCAAACGATTTTCTTTGTGTTCTTTTTGACCACTGGCTAGAAGCATTAGGTATGTTATATTGAAACCCGTGTTATACTTCCAGTTATTGTGTTTATAAATATGGCCCTAATATAATTGGAATTTTTGGGGTATTTATATATATATATAATATATAATATATTATATATATATAATATATATATATATATATATAATTAATACTATATGAGTGTGAGATGTTACGAACTCATTATTTTTTAAAGATATTTTGCTAATTTTCCAATATAATATCTACAAATATGTTCTGATTAGAACACAAATTCGTAATATTATATGGAGTAAGCACTAAATTTGCGCTCATGCGCTATAAAATGGATTAAACCTAGAAAAATACATACAAATGTCGCTATTGACAGACATCAATGTTTCGCCTTTACAAGGCTCGTCAGTGCCAATTTTGCGACATTTGTATGTACCGCACAAGGCGTATATATAGCTAGTAGATGTAATTAATACTATATGAGTGTGAGATGTTACGAACTCATATTTTTTAAAGATATTTGTGTTCTAATCAGAACATATTTGTAGATATTATATTGGAAAATTAGCAAAATATCTTTAAAAAATAATGAGTTCGTAACATCTCACACTCATATAGTATTAATTACATCTACTAGCTATATATACGCCTTGTGCGGTACATACAAATGTCGCAAAATTGGCACTGACGAGCCTTGTAAAGGCGAAACATTGATGTCTGTCAATAGCGACATTTGTATGTATTTTTCTAGGTTTAATCTATATATATATATATATATATATATATATATATATCTCATATATACATCTCAGCACTCCGGGTCAAAAAGACCCATGGCTTGCATGCAAACCTTTCCCCATTCTTGTCTATCACGAGTTTTCTTCTGCCATTCCCCTATTTCGATATTCTCCAGATCCTTTTCTACACCCTGTAACTATTCCGTTCATGGTCTGTCTCTTCTTCGTCTTCCAGTTATTCCTCCCTTCAATACTTGTTTTATTGGCCTTCTTCTGCCCAGTCTCATAACGTGTCCCTACCACCTCATTCATTTTTTTAATAATGAAGATATTTCATGTTTTCATATTATTATAATGTTTCTATATATTTGTTTCAGTGAAAAAAATATATATTACCCATTGAAAATTACTTTGAATTTGTAGATGTACTATGAGCTGAAGTGAAAGTATTAACATAGGCGTAGATGGAATATCTAGGAGATCTAATTTGATTTTGATCAGGTTTTTCATTATCCTCTTAACACTAAGGCTTTCCTTTTGTAGGAAACTTCTGACCTGAAGTCTCCGGAAACACTGCGGTCTCTTGACCTTTTGTATTTAATCTCATATGTTCTTCGCCCATTAAATTATGCTAGCCATTCCAATATCCTAGTATGTACCCTGTATAACTGCGTACAGTTCTCTGAGTTGTTAATCGAAGTAATCATCTGTCTTCATTCTTGGCTTGCCAAAAATTGCCTGTCTTCTGCGTTCAGAGTCTCGCATTCACACAGAATGTGGTAAACTCTCTGTCCTCTCATTATTTAGTCTGCAATTGGTATCTCCAGTGTTAATCCCAATTTTCTGTAGGTTTCATTTTAGTGTGCAGTGTCATGTTGAAGGACGACTACTGAGTTACAGTAGTTTTTCAGCCTGCTTTTTTAATGGTCCTTCTTGGACCCCACTTCTTACCTGCCTCCTGATGTGTTTTCAGACACTCCTAGATCAAGATCGCGTATATGAACCCGCCCACCGCTAGTCTGTACACCAGATCAATTCTCCGAACCTACCTCTGTAGTTGGATTGATTCCAGCTTATCCGATCCGTGATTTCCTCCTCGAAGTTTCCGTTAAAAAGATTTATCGATATCATGTGGTCTGATCTCATTCCCAGAAGAGTGTCTTCCACGTGATAGACAATATTACGTTTTCTCGAAAAATAAGGCCTATTGTATATGATTATTATTACGATGGTACAATACTTGAGCGTACGACTTCCACTAACGACCTGTGTAATATTTGACACTAAACTTTCCTTTACAGAACATATTAACAGCATCTATATTAGCGCACTAAAAATGCTTGAATTTATCATAAGAATTTCATAACATTACCTGCATTATATCGCTGTATTTCTCGTATGTTCGGTCCAAGCTTGAGTACGCAGCGTGGTTTGGGTCTCCTGCGTTATCGATTACCACATCTAACTCCCTCGAGCAAGTTCACCGTAGATTCCTAAAATATCTTTACTTTAAGGAACACTTTACTTACCCATGCAAGGATACAGCCACAATGGTTTACTTCATCCATACAATGTTACTCAGTTGGATGTTCGGCACTCTCAGGCTGACCTGAAATTTCTGTTTAATTTATTACATAATAGAATTGATTCGATACCTTTACTTACAATTAGTGAGAACAGCTTCACTGTACCTCGCCTATTAGCTAGATCATCTACAACCTTTTACTGTCCTAGACCAGACAATAACATCCTACTAAACTCACCACTGCATCGAATGTGCTCTACTTTCAATTTACTTTCTAACGTCACTACTGACATTCACTTTACTCCTTTGCCTTCATTAATTAATAAATGTATGCCGATAGTTCATTATCACTAATCCAGATATCACTTTAACTTTAATATCTTGCTTAACTTTAGTGTTTAAGATACCTTTTCCTTTCTTATGCCGAATAAGATGTTATTTAATTATAGTTTAGATTAAGTAACTTTGCTTCTATGAGATATATTCATATATATGTATATGCACACTTACTTTAATGTTGCTGTTGTCCTGTCAATGGACCTTTCTCTTGGGCAGCTTAATAAATAAATAAAATTATATTATTATTAATATTATTATGTCCCAATCCTACATATCTACCACTTGGTAGTTCTTGCAGTCTAAGATGCAGATTGGATTGATTTTACTGTCACATATGAAAAAGAATGCTTTCGTAACTTTAATTACATCTCACTGTATAATACAATACTTGGGCGTAGTTAATTATTTTCTCTATAATCTGTGGATAGTTCTGAGCTTATTCTAAATGCACAAAACGTTAATAAGCATAAATACTCATTAGCAGAATAAATTGATTAATTTATGAGTTTGAGAGGAAAGAGAGAGACTTTTGTCTCTCTGTGTTTAGGTCTGCCTAAGCAAATCGTTGTTCAACTCTGACATATTGACGCTACAAAGAAACAGTTATATTCTCTAACAATTGCATTCGTCAACACAAATCGTTGCCCGAAGCTATATTCTTTTCCCCATCTGTACAAGTACTTTGAACACACAATTGCTGGTAAATTGAACGTTAGAAAAACCGATTTCAGGTCGCATTTAAAAAATACAGGCCAGCGAATAAGATTATCATCCGCCTGAGGGCGAACGCAAAATAACCAAGAAACGGCATCCAAATCAACCCTGAAAGAAATTCTTTATTTCGACGATATGAGGAGGGGATGATCGAATTCTCCGTCCCCTACTGCAAGCATAAACGCCGAAAGAACCGCCGCCACATCAGGCAGCACTGTCGGAAATATCCCTTGTGAAATGTGTATTGCACGAGTTGTTTACATTGATTCCACGGATCCGATGTAATTTCGGAAGTACTTCGATATTTTCTGTTTATATTTGAAGAAATCCAAAGGCAAAGTGGCTTTCGTCACCCTGCGTGCAAGTTCGCACCATAACTTTCGCTTTCTCCCCCAACACGCTATTTGTCCTATGTACATAGAATTATGTGGAAAGATGTGTGACGTGCGAGAAGATATCGAACGTGGAACGCTTTCTGGTCAACTTCTACTTTTTTTTCTCGCGCCCGATGAGAGTGGGCAAATCAGATTTGCTAGACCTTATTTATTTTCAATTCGTCTTATACAAATATTTTTCAGAAAACGGTGATAATATTTGAAAGACATGTAAGCTCTAAACAAATTACAGAAGTAACAAGCATTCAAATGTCTAAAGCTAAACCATCATCATCCAAGCCATCATCATAATAATAAAAAATAATAATAATCTTTATTAATTATGTATGTAATAGATCATAAAACATTAATAAAGCCATCACCAAGCATAAGAACTAAAAGAAAAAGATAGTCAACAAGGATCATAATAATAATAAAAAAAAAACAGAAACATAACTAACAATAAAAGGATTGTGGAAAATAAAAGAAAATTATATCACTCTCCAAAATATTCACTGATGTTCTAGTAAAAATGTTTTTAAAGACTTTCGAAACTTATTATTATTATTATGTCATATAATTTGTTATAGCAAATAATTAAATTGTTGTTGAAATTCATTGAAAGTGGTATATAAAAGTGTATATAAAGTAAACTTCCTTTTTCCACAATCACGAAAGTGCTTAATGAACTCAATCTTGATTCTATATCCCTTGACATTATGTCTCATTTTTAGTTCGTTGTATTGTTTTGTTCGTTAATTTTGTTTACTGTGTTTTACTTTGAATCTCTATATTTGATGACCTTTTAATTTTAAATTTCTATTTCGACATTTTTAAGACCTGAAGATGGCTGTGCTAAAAGGTAAGTGCGGTCGATCTTTTATTCTAGTATCAGAGTTCTGAAATTTTGAATTGGTTGTAATATTTGCTTTTTCCAAATAAGTAAGTGTAACATGAAGATTCTAAAGTGTATAAACACGAAAGAGGGAGACTTTTTATGTTTTTTGCACTAAAAATACTTTATGTGGGCTTGCTGTATTCTCCCATATGAATATACCATACTGCAATCTAGCAAGAATTACAGCATAATACAGCGAAATTTTGCAAGTGACATTAACGCATTCACACACGAATAGTGTCTTGTCTTATCTATTCGTCGAGCTAGTCGTTATATTTATGATGCAAATATACATATATACTGTAACGTTACAGGGTAGCATACAGCCCGGTATATATAAAAGAAATTAAATATAATACTTTAATTAAATTATTTAATATCTAAATTTTAAACATCCTAGTGTCATCTATATTCATTACTTTTCAGTCATAAGTGTGCTCTCTCAACTGCCAAGTTAGACTTTCTAATTGAAACAGGCTAGAGTAGGCGCTGGCATTAAAAAAATTACGAATGGCTATTTAACCCAGCTTATACTTCAGTATGGGGAAAATTACCATGGGATAATGTCGCCAATATGTCTCTACTCCAATATGCATGTTTAGTTTACGTTCTGTAATGTGCATGAGACTCTTGTACATCAATTACGATCGATTTTGCACGATAAAGAAAACATTTAAGTACAAACAACTGTGAATTTATTTAATAAATATTAGAAATGTGAAACCGTCCAAAAACAACATAAATAAGGATATTATAAATCTCAGGTAAGTTAAATGAGTTCGCTTAACAAATAACAATTACGTTTTTGTTAGTAATTCCACTTTTTGCAATATAACTTAATCACAGAAAACTTAAATACTTTTAAAATTAAATTTCACAATTCCAGCGTCTTCTGAACGTTCATATGAGTGATTCTATCGTTAAAATAAAAGAATGTCCAACATTAGACGATAAAATTACTGAATTTCGGTTCATGTCGTGAACACATATCTATTATTAACATTAAGAACTGCCAAGTTATAAAAATGTTCCCCAGTGGTCGCAAACTGCTCAGCGGTTATACAAAATTCCTAACCTCAAAATTTGCCGAACGTAATAAAATGAAATTTCTTATAAGTATAATAAGATTTAGATTAGGAATAAAATAATACGGTTATTTTTAGGTCGATATGGACGAGGAACACCTTTGGAGGGATCAATCAGCGAAGCAAGTGCAAGTCAGATCAGGCTCTAGGGACATCGGGACTTCTAAACCGAAGGCTCGCTCGGACAGGAACATATCTCAGGAAAATCGTCGTTGGAGAAAATTATTTGGCTAATTTTATTGGGTTATAGGTAGATTTGGATAAAATTAGTGTGATAAACTTTCTTTAACAATTAATCATTATTTTTAAGTTGGAATTTGAAATAAATTGGATTTTATCAAAATAGCTGTTCAATTTTACAAAATTAGTCGAGACACGCGCGTCTCTCACGGTGGTTGGGTACTGAATCCTTTTGAATTGAAATACTCCAACAAACTTCGATAGCGATTGTCTTTCAATAGGAGGCAAATTGCCGCAGGAAGTCCGTTAATTTCACCGAAGTGAAGGGAACATAAGATATTTAATACATGGAAATGCCCATGTGGTCAAATGGAATTATGGAATGTTTACACAGAATTAAAATATATAATTATTGCAAAATTCTGGAATCACCTTACATTAATTATAAGATAAAGGTAGGTGTCTCTAGATCATGAGAAAAATACATTTAAAAACTTTCAATACTTATTACAATTTTTATTGACATATGAATGCACTTGGATTACCAATAATAAATAAAAACATTATTAGACTAAATTTAAATAAAATAAGTACACTGTAAAAAAATAATAATGTTCATACGAACTGAAACGTGATCCAACTTTGATCTGTCAATATTTGTTATAAAAAAATACTATTCAAATTCTAATACTTAATTTCGATGTGTAAGTATTTTACTACTAATCATCTTTACTTCCTGAAGGGAATATTCTGAGGGAAAATGCCTTGAAGGACTTGCCAAAAGTTGAGATTTCCTATAACACCTGGACATCATCTGGCTGTCTACTGCTATTTTTTTTTCTTTTTTTTAGTTATATCCTTTTTAGTTTTTAAAATACATAAAAGTAAAACTAGTAACTTGACACTTAAATAATATCAAATGTACCATAAATACCATGACAATGCATTTATGTATAAAGCAACATGAATACAAAATATTAAATCGTATTTCATAATCATATACAAACAAATTTTATTTACAAGGAACACCGAAAAACTCTCAAATTTCGATTTCAATGAAGCTCTACATGTTTTTTTCTACCCAATCACCCAATTTAAGGGTACGCCCCCTCCAAAGTTTGCATGATTTTTCAATCTTTATGAATATATCCGAAATTGTAACAGATATTTAAAAAAAAAACTTTTTAACATTATTTGGAGGAAGTAGTACCTTCAGCTCCAATTTTTCAAATAATTTATGGTGTATAACAAATTCAGAGAAATAATTATAATTTAAAAATTATAATGAACATTCAACATCAAATACCAAAAACCCATTCATTTACTAAATGAGTTCATTTATATTTATATACTTTTTAATAAAATGTCATTTATTCTACTATTACTTATTACATTCTTTGAAAATTGCGTGTAAAGATTTATTTTTTGATTTATTGATTTATTTAACCTGCAGTGTGTATAACTTACAATTGATACTCTTTGATTTTCAATTACGTCAGACTGCGCATTTATAGGATAATTATAACAATGACATTTCGTAGAAATGCATACGTAATCTTATCCATATCAAGATTCCATATTAGATCTGTAATTAAACATAAACCTGCGAAAATTCACGTAGATGTTCGGATAAATGTGTATAGCAAATGTCCAATATCTAGTAATTCCTTTGACACCAGAAGAAAATGTGTTGCATAATTCTTTGCGAAACATAATTGTAGCTGTTGAACAGAAAGCAGCATGTTTTTCTTTGAAGATGTAACGGAATTGAAGTTTGACGGACCAGAGGAACCGCACGAAGCGCAATTTGTTGAAGAATCGGCAGAAAATGAAGAAGATAATTATAAAGAAATAGCATTTGTACTCGAAGAAGACGAAAGTGGTATTGACCTAAATTACAAAACTAGAGCTGGAAAGTGCTGGAAAACCTGTAAATTCAAATGACGTTCTCTCGAAGGCATCAAACATAAATTCAGAGAAATGAAGTCGCTACGACATAATGCGAAGAAAGTGTTAATAGAAGCGGCGCTCACACGGGCAAATTAGGATTTATTACTGAATACGTTCTCACAAAATATTAAAATGCCATTGCCAATAGAAAAATAATTCATGATGTGGATCTACGACAAGAAGCTTTAGAAACTAAAGTAGAAATTGGACACGAAACCTTTAAAGCATCATTGGTGGATTTGGTACACACAAAAGATACACAAAATTGCATCACGAAAGATAACAAAATTTGTTACTCGTTCTACACGCACTGGCATAAAACATCTAACGCCAGTAAGCGATAATTTTATCAATCAAGTCAAACCTTAAGTATATCACGGGTGTTGGACTTCAGATTGACATTTCGATAAATTTTCAAACTATTTTACAGAAAAATGGAATCGTGTGGAGATTCTCTCGACATTATGTATTGAATTTAATCAATTTGAATTTGACCGCAAACCACTGCCGCACACTCTCCTTTGTAAGTATTGAATTAATCTTTCATTCGAATTCAAAAAACTGCTTCCGACGTGACTACGGCGAACGCGGAAGCAAATTACGAGTGGAATGATGAGTTGGGCGTCTTGCGACTCGCCTGGCCATACGTGCGAATAAGCAAATACTGAAAATGACTACGGAAGTGACACCTTCTTTTACCTACCTATATAGATTATGAAGGTTTTGAACACTTAAAATTGTAAACGATAGCATAACCGAATTCATTTCGTGTTGAAATTCGTTTTATTTAAAATGTTTATGATAAACGTTTCATTTGAACTTTTAAATGGATCAAATATTTTCAGTGACAATGTTCTTGTTTCCTGTCTAGAGGAATTACAGACAGATTCGATAAAAAAAATAAAAAAAATAATCGAAACTTGACGAGCGTGAGATAGGAAGACGAGGGCCAGAGGCGTAGCACAAACAGGGTAGACGATCAATCATGAAACGGCGCACATTCCCCATTAATTAAACCTCTGCAAGATATGACACAGAAAGAGACTTAGCCGAGGGTCCTTGCCGCCAAACGGGCCAGCAATAAACCCTGATACTTGATTGATAGCCGTTTAGAGATTTAAACGACTCACATCAGAGGCAGCTCGCAATCCCCTTCCCCACTGGGATTCGAAAGGGGTCGTGAACGATAGCGACGTTACCACGTCTAATATAACCAATACCTCGCTACTCTTTTTCTCCATTTATATGCGCCCATTCACTAAAATGTATTCATTTATTAGGTGGAAAAGCGAAAGCGGGTCCGTATATTTGTTATTCGTTTATTCTTTTGATGTGATTTATGTTATGAATACATATGTATGTCAGCTACAAATATCCATACATTTATTATAATTTATTTTGTATGCTTTACATGAATCTTAAATTAAGATAATTTGCAAAAATAAATAAATAAATATTACCGAAACATGCTAAACTAGTTCCGACAAACAATTCTGTATTTATAAGAAATAATAATGAAAAGATACTAAAACTGGCTCGTAGGGACAATCATACATATTTGAAGATAGAGAAAAAATGCTGCAGTGTCTACTTTATACAGTAAAAGAAGTATGTATAGTCAATATTAGTGCTGTGAAGCGAAACCGGTTTTATGTGAAACCAGTTCCGGATGTGGCGATTTATCACCTTCCAAACAAAAACGTAACCGGTCCTTAAAATCGTTTTTTTTTTAAATCTATTTTGAAACGGTAACAAATGTTTGCAATATATTTATATTCATATACCTGTTATGCAATTTTAAGAGGTTTAACTGAAGAGTCGTAAATTATTTAATGCATATTATGAGAAAGAATGTACATTGTTAATAGGCAATAAATACGTATTCCGTCTTGACACACATTAACATTACTTTTTTTAATAAATCTTATCACTTAAATAAACTGCCAACAAACGAAATAAATGATTAACGAATTAATGTATGTATTCTGCTAATAACTGTTATAATTAAGAGGATTTTCTTCCAAGTAAAATTTACCTCACGCAGGATTCAAACCTACATACTCTCGTTTACCGGACGAGCGCTGTACCAATTGAATTAGCGAGATTTATGGAGATTCGTGCGACAAATCGATGAGATCAAGATCTTGGAAGGCCGACAGGACGGCGAATATACAAAGATTGCAAACTTTAATAAGCTTATAAGCTTGTTCTTATACTACTTAAAATTATGCCTCCTTGAAGAACTAGCGCATGGTATTGTATTAAGTATGTAATATTTATTTTATATTGTTTTAGCTTCATAAACAGTAGAGTTCTAGTCTTTGTTTTTTACAATGTTAAATTACTGTAATACAACATTAACTTCGTTTAATACTTTCGACTACCAAGTAAAAAATTCAGGTTGGCCTAAGAACGGTTTGCTATTTAGCTTTATATAGTTACTAATATTTCCTAATAAAAACATTTTCACAAGCTACAGTATAGTATAGTGAAATTGAAAAACCGAGTCAAAAATTAAAATAAATTAATAAACCATTTTTCTGAACTTTGTAAAAGTTTTTTTTATAAAAATAAGCAATAAAAGAGAATTGTGATCAACAACACTTATTAAAATATTTTTTTCTTTATTTGATAATCTATTCATATTATAAATAAATAAATATAGTAATAAACTAATCGATCAATGTTGCATTCAGTAGATTTTACTATATAGTTTTCTACAAAAATATTTTCTTTTAGAATTCTAGTTTTCTGATAACTCGAACAAAATAAAATTTGCTTAGCAAATTGTCATTTTACTTAATTGTATAACAACCTTTCAAATATTAAAATTTAATTGTTTAAAATAAGTTTTTTTATTTTTTTTTAAATACACATCATTTATTTGGATACGCTTTTGGAAAAAAGAAATATTAAGAAAGTAAATACATTTCCAAGTTTTATAATCATTTTTATATTAATTTTTGCTTTATATATGTCTAGATTTGGGCATGAAATTAGGTTTTACTTATACATTTTAAGAAAGGGATTGGAAGAAGTTTCTGTATATTCTTATTTAGAATTATTTACAATCATGTTTGGAATTATTTAGAAAACAAGACTTATTAACAAAATTTGGTGTGTGTCAAAAAGAATGAGCATATATTGCGCGTTAACAATATATATTTGATAACACTGCGTAAGCTTTCACGGCCTTCTTCAGGATAACTGAACTGAGTTCAGATATCCTGAAGAAGCTGTCAGTATGAACAGCGAAACGTCGAGCGAAAGTTTTGACACACGGCGAAACTCGCAAAAAGCTGTTAGTTATAATATATATTTGAATTGAAATACATACCTACTTTAAAAATGTAGATATTAATAATTATTATCACAATGTTCATTAGATAATTTACATTACAGTTAAACTTCTCCAAATTTCAGGTAATATGAATGTTGGACACCGTTTCAAAGAATCCACTTTAAAAATCGGTTTTACAAACCGGTTCAAATGCGGATGCTCAACGCGGATCCAAATCTGCTACTCAAATTCGGATATGTTTAGGTAGGTTCAGTAAAGTCTGTTAAGTCTGTGCACATGTGTTTATCTTGCTGTTCCGTAAAACTACAATATATCAAGTTTTATCAATCCTAATATATCAAATTGTGTACTACCGTGTAGCTTAACGTTGCGCGGCAACATTAGTGCAATTCGCGTGTAAAGTCGTATTATAAATTTTAAGAAATTTAACTGAAAAGGTCTAAATACGATCCGCCTTGAATATTCTGTGAGTGCCGGTGCGCGTTTTTATATGGGGACAGAAAAACTGAACTTGTGAAAAAGACATCTATAAATATTTTCAAAACAAAATCAGCAAAAACAACGAAACTCATATAACCAACTAGTAACTGGTGATACACACACCTTCTCCAAATGGGACCAAAGAGCAAAAAACAGAAGTCAAATATTAACAGTGACAGCGAAGAAGAAGTGACGAACAACGAAATCTTTAAGAAGCTACAAGAAATTGAGAAAGCAATGCAATTTATGTCAGATAAATTTGACGAAATTCAAAAAGAAATATAGAAATAAAAAAATACTGAAACATCAAGAAAAGGAAAATAGCAATTAATATAAGAAAATTAAGGCTTTGGAAAAAACTATCGAAGATTCGGAGAAAAAAAAGATTGCCAATAATATATTAATAAATGGAATAGAACACCAGGGAAAAAACGAAAATACTAACGAAATTGTTCTGAAAATTATGAATAAATTAAACGTTACCCAGCTAGATAGTAATGCAATAAAAAGCTACAGAAAAGATCACAATGTTGAAAGCTCAATAATCATCGTAGAGTTAAAAACAAAGAATGGTAAAGAAGATATACTCAAAGCAAAGAAAGAAATTGGAAATATAAATGTAATTGATTGTGAATTAAAAGGAAAAAACAACAACATTTACATCAATGAACAACTTACTACAAAAGCTAATAAACTTTTTTTCCAAGCAAGGCAATTGAAGAAAGATCAACAACCGAAACAATTAACATGTACAACACTATACCCAAAAATATAAGACAACTCCAATATGTACAGTTCAAAAAGAAAGTGAAACACATCATACGAAATAGAACGAAGTAAGAAGACACAACCAGACTAGACAACGGACGAAAACCAGGAGGCCCTCCATACCGGTAGCCCGGGATATCCAATCTCGAGGCGAAGAAGAACGCAGCGGCCGCGATGTGTGTGCGTGATACATTTTGAATATTTTTTTTTTACATATTCTGTATATGCATGTACATATATACGTATTATATGCCATAAAGTCAACTCAATAAATAATTCTAATTCTAATTCTAAAAACTGGTTTTAAAAACCGATTTTAACGGAAAATCGCTTAACCAGTTTTAGACAAAATCCGAATTCGAGTAGGATTCGCGCTGGAGATCGGGATTATAGGATTCCAATACCTGGATCTTCATTTTACCGGATACTTACAGCACTAATATTTACCAAATATGCGTATATAGATATTTATAATTTGAAAAGGAGTACCGACCGGAACTTCGTTAAGGAATAAACTAAGCTCTATGGGTGATACGGTCTTTAAAATAAAACTGCTTAATCACCTCAATATTTCGTCATATATTTTATGACTTCATCAGGAGGATATCTACAATATTACAAAGAATATGAACCAATAGTAATGAAAGATATTTATATATAGATAAAATTTATAAAAATTTCACGAATTTTAGATATTCGCTAAATATAAGTGATTTTTTTTGGAAATTTAATGCATAGACAGTTCAGAATACGCTTAAGGGGTTGGCCTTAAAAGAGAGACCATTAGAAAATTCCTACACTGACACCTTGCTCCTTTTTGAAACCGTCCACAAACCAGCAGATTTTTGCCTACGTCAAAGTTTTTTTTTGTTGCATTTCCATTCTTCTTTGTTTTAAAAAAGATAATGAGATATGCTTCGATCATGGCTCGAGTAGACATGTTCGATGACATTTCTTTTTTTTTTTTTTTTTTTTTTTTTTTTATAAAAGGGGTGGTAACGCCTAAGCTATATATTAGCTTATCAGGCCCCCTCAGAGCCAAATCTCCCTCCTAATCAACATTACGACCCCGGAAAAAAACCGATTATCGTAATTGACCAGAGCGAGATTTGAACCCCGGACTCGGTAGCATAACGACGGAAATAACCAAAAGTCCTGAGTTTTCCCTCATCTTTCCGTATAAGGCACATGGTTAATTATCCATTTTACTATTTCCACATTCACCACTTTTTTGGTACCTGCCAGTGCTCTCTGGATGCCTCTTTCACAGGTTCTAGATCCGTTTAGTGGCAGTCTTGTAGTGATGAATGGATAACTTTAGAGCGCGGGAAATGCACTCGAAAGAATTACCTTATGGTTCCATCTACCGTCTTGGTATAGCCTCCGCTTCCTGTTTTCAGAGTATGAGGTTCTTCAGATAATACCCTAGTGAGTCTAGCACATTCCAGAACACCCTTAATGTCCTCGCAGTGCCTCTTCCAAGAATATCAACTTTTCCTGATTTACCTTCTCTTGCTTTCAAAGTTTCTGCTCCAACACACATTCCTGGAGACCTTGTTTACCATGAGACAGTTATTGTTGAACGCCGATGTGCCTAATAGCACCTTGGCGCTACAAATTTAAAATTTGCCATGTTGTTTATGTGCTGAATTTCTTCGACTCCTGTCTATCTTATTTATAATTATTCAAATTGTAATAGGACGCCTCGAATGCATTATACATATTTTAAATGTGATTTATTATTTATTTCCTTGATAAAAGATTTCATCCTATTTATGTAAACATGTAGGATTTGTAACGTATTTTTAGTTCTAGTAATCGGTGTGTGTGTGTGCGTGTGTGCGGTGACGTAAGCGGCGTCAAGAAAGGAATGGACAAATAAAGAGATTTATTTAGCAATCACGAGAACAGCGCAACGTCCCTGATTGGTGGACAGCCGAGGAGATCTTAGATACACAAGCGAACAAAAATAGTCGGCAGCCAGCCTTCTAAGAGAGCGGATGTGCCGTTCGTCTGAACGCGGCCGTTGAAGCAGCCGCCATTGAGCACCGGCACTAACACAGTTACATATTGTTAAAACTGAATAGCGTAGCGGGCTAATTTATCACCATTATTGCTGAATTATCTTGGCCATTTGTAGCTGTCGGAGGAGAATACCAGATATTAGTAAAAAATAAACGCGTAGTGGGTTAGCCTGTTCCCACTATTGTGTAATACGCTGGCCATTTGTTTAGTGTCGAGAAATAAAACCTCGTGAGTAAGGAATCCAACAGCAGTTATTAGATTGCATATTAGCCGTAGGCTGAAGTATTGTGTTGCCGTATGCTGGGAGTTTCCCGATCCGAGAGCCGGACTATTGTCGAGCCGATCAACGAGCAAACCCGCTGGCTACCTGTGTTGAAACCCAAACGACCACGCCTAAAGCCGAAGGACCTCCAAAACCGCAAGTGTTATCGCCTAATTTTTATTTGCTTATTATGTATAAAATCAGAAATTGTAAACTTGTCTATTGTTTACTTTAAATTTAATAGTCAATTCAGTCAGTAATATATAACGGGCCCCATTCACTATTTTTCTACCACCAAGTAATCCTTAGTCACCAAGTAATCTTTTTATTTGTATCTGTTTCTGTTTTCGTTGTTTTATAATAAAAAATACTGTAAATGTGAAGTCAATATCTTTTTTTTTATACTATTTATTAGAGAGAGTCGATTATAGAACCGCACGACTGGGAGCGGTTATTTTGATCGATAGAAGATTCTCATACTAGTTGTTTGTTTATTTCAATTAATCAATAGAAATATTGTAATCCACCAGTCAATACTACTCACATTAAAGACAACAAGAAACGGGAGAATTAAACGCAAAAAGCAGAAAGCTGCAGTGTTTCCGGTGACTATGTCATACGCCATTAAAAAAAAATAAACCAAGAATAAGGAAAGAATTGAAAAATATTATAAAGACATGAAGCTTTCTAGCCTGCA
Source organism: Protaetia brevitarsis (assembly GCA_004143645.1). Lineage (NCBI taxonomy): Eukaryota > Metazoa > Arthropoda > Insecta > Coleoptera > Scarabaeidae > Protaetia > Protaetia brevitarsis. The sequence goes on from RXPK01003176.1 coordinate 69,913, forward strand.
ACTTTAAAAGTTAGATGGAATGCCTTTTCTGCCACATCGTGAAAGAAGGATCTACAAGCCCCTCAAAAAATATTGCAGCAACAATTAAGATCACTTGTATTATTCTTTGAAGACATAATTTTCATAAAACAGTTGTTTTGAAGTACATATCTGTAGTTACCTTTACATATAACTATTTTCCCATTCAACTTTACATTCGTAGTTTGCACATATTCCAACTCCAACTATAACCAAGTGTCATAAATAATATCCGAGACCCAATTCCATGCAATTTATGATTCCAACAACTAACACTAGGATTTTCGAAAACATCAATTCCAACTTTTAGAAGTTAGTGAGACGTATTTATTGTCCCACAAAACGACCCGAAAGTAAATAAGTGGAGTCGTAGCAGTTGTAGCGACGGTGTAATAGTCGCAATTTCACATAACAATCCTACTCGATGTTTGTCCTATATACAGCAAGTATCAGTTTTCCCTTCTGAGTTTGACGAATAGAAGCAAAGAGACAATCGAGCCATCATGGCGCGGCATGCTATTGTATTCTCATCTGCCACCAGCCAAAGAATAAAAAGAGCTGCCACAATCAAACATTCTCGATAAATTGAATTAAAGCTGGTTTAATCAACTTAATGAGATTTCCGTTCAGAGCAGCCGACGCGACGGTTGTTTCGGCATACGAACCGGCACGAAAAATTGGTCGCTTCCAAGAGTATTGTAGAAAATAGAATTGGAAGTTAATTCGACGCTCAACGTATTGTATTTAATTAGAGGACTTATTTCTTCTTAAGTAGTCAATCGTTAAGTAGAAATAGCTAATATTTAGTACTAACACTCTAAGAGATTAGAGAAGAGTTTTGTTGAGAAGTCAAAGGCGAGTCTTAAGGTGCGATGACTTTAATTAATTACAGACATGGGAACAATCATCTTTCTATTGTTTTCCCAGCAGTATAATTTAGCATTAAAATTAACAGAACTAATAGACAAATCAGAAGATTAAGAACAGAAAATTAACTTATGGTTCTATGATACAAAACGTACACTGTCTCGATTATTAATTGACTCTATAATTGAAATCTCATTTTAGTCGATCGTAGTAACCAGGTTTTTCTAAAAGAAGAGAGTAATACATACATAAGAGGTAGAAACAAACTCATTCGACCTGCAAACAAAACAAAGAAGGCACTTTTAAACACAAACTAATTGTTCTAAATTATAACGTACAAAAGTTGTCCACAAAAACGAACGATTTACATACAGGGGTACGAGATTAGAAAATCGATATAAACCAGATAAATGTTGGGGGTTACAATATTATAAGCTGCTACTATTGAATAAATGGTACTCATGGTGGTTTGCTAATAATACTCAAAGATGGTATGCAAGCAATAGCGCGAAGTGATATAGTTACATTCTCTATAGAGAAAGAAATTGAGATTGCTGATGTGGAACTCAAACGAAATATAATTTCAATATATAGACCCCCATCTGGTAACATGTCTATACTTGAAGATAAACTTAATGGGGTGCTACATACAGATCAAAGTATGGATTTATATTATTCAGGTGTTATAACGATACCTTTTTAGGTAAATACTTTGAGGAACTTTGATATTTCTGAAAGTGTGCCATAAAAATTGTTATATGATATTCACTGACAGCCGCCGTCTTTCGTGGCCACAAGCAGAATGAATATTCAACTCAAACTACTAATATTCTGTCGGTTTATATAAACTTAACTCCAAATTTCACGTATCGTGAACATAAATTGCAAAAATCTAATTTACTCGTTAATACTGAGTTGCAACTAATTAATTATTTTCTTATTTAGGTGGGATATACATGATGAAATACTAACTTGGATGTGAACGGTCACTCTAAAAGCGGGTGAGCAGGTAATTCTCTGGGTGATGTTGGACGTTCTATTCGGGGCCTCTAGTAACGGTCATAACATGGAATGATATTCTAACTAAGATTCTTCTCAGAAAATTTTATAAGAAATTCTCGACGGTTATACAGGTCAAATATGAATTTATATTGTTCAAGTGTTATATCGATACTTTGTTAGGTAAAGACTTTGTGGAACTTTGATATTTCTAAGAGTGTAGCATAAAAATTGTTATATGATGTTCACTAACAGTCGTCGTCTTTCGTGGCCACCAGCAGAATGAATATTTAAACTCAAATTACCAGTAATCTGTCTTCGATTGTTATTGTCGTCACGTAGACCAACATCGAATTCTAATGGATAACCAGTGACTAACTGACATTAAAATACCGTTATTTACTCTAGCTTGAGGGGAATACAGCAAATGTTACCCAATAATCACCTAGATGAATGAAAAATCTCCCCGAGCAAAATATAATAAAAAGTATACCAGGTCAGCTTGAATTAACAAATAAAATAACGTTTACATTATATATAAGGCTATACTTAGCACCTATTACTAAGATGGTCTATCTTTATAGTAATTTTTTAACGAATTCAAAATTAGATTGTAGAGTAGGCAACCGAGTATCCACTTCAACTTACAATTACTTTTTTATTTGGCTTTGAAACCTGTTTCAAATGACTCTAAAGTATATTCCATACACCTGTTTCCATAGCGACAGATATACTTATATTTATGTATGTACTGCTGTGTACTGACTGAATTTGAAAAATGTAAAATGAATTAGTAAAAATGAAAAATTAAATTAGCTAGCTCAACGGATTAAAAATTTTAAAGGGCGCAAAAGAACAATTAACAGAGTTACCCTCGCGAATTAAAGCTTGAATTTAATCACGACAAGTAAACTGTGGGTGAAAGAAATCTGACTTTCCTAATTACCCAAAAATTTGAAAAGGTTTAATCAAATAAAAGAACAGAATTTTGAATGACGTTAAATAACAATCAAGAATTTTTATTATAAAAAAAAGAAAAAATGTTTATTACAAAATTTTGCAGAAAAACAAAACCGTGGACAAAGGGTCGTAGTTTAATGAAAAACTGCTATGGATTCTAAATTACATTAAGACAATGCTGAATCCTATATCAAAGCAAAAAACAAATTTGTTCAAGAAGATAATCCTTTTTATATCAATTCAATCAAACACATCAACAATTTAAACAAACTAATACAAATGTCGACAATTCAAGTAAATTTGCACAATGCTTCTATTCACACAACCCGAGGCGATTAATAATTAAATACAAATCAGCAAAATTAAAAAACGGAAAAAAATTAACTCTTTAAACTAAAATATCTTCTCGAACAAAAATAATAAATGATCTTATATCTAAATTGTGTACACAACAATATAATAATAATTATTATTACGCGAGTTCCTTGATGGACAGAATAAAATTCAAAATAAGCGAAACAAATCAAAAGTATTAACAAAATGGCAGCAAACAATATAAAATTACAACTACTCACGCTATCACGTCTATCTCCGAACTGCGTGACAAGGTTAAACAGTCGTATAAATATAAAATCCTACTCACGCCCTAACGCCTAACGCAACCGCACTAAACCTCGAAGAAAACTGCTAGAAAATAGACTAACGAAAACTATACATTTTACAGAGTGAAATTCATTTAAAACAACTGAACATTTAAATAAATAAATTAAACAATTAACTCATAAACTAAATCTTATATAAAAATAAACATTTGAATTTGTGAAAACCGGGGCGCCTGTCCACAGCAGTACGTATACGTCCTGTTTACCTATTTCATTTATTTATATGTTTGTTCGTTTCACTCTCTCTGTTGGTTTTATACATTTTTATCCAATATATTTATTTATTTTTGTTTACATATTTATTCATTATTCTTTTTAGCATGAACAATGTACATTGTACATAATTATTTGCAACATTGACACGTTCTGTAGTGGTCTAATTGTAAACAATAAACAATTTATTTATTTATTATTTATTTATTTCCATGGTCTTCACAATAATTGAGAAAACAGAAATTGCTCATCTAGGGTGCCTAGCAAGCATGAAAATTCTGAGGTTTCCATCTATTAAAAAAAAAAATACATCCATATCAGTTTTTTTTTTTTTCAGGGACCTTATTAAATTTTATTCAGATTTAATGCATTAATAAAAGGAATCAAGTGAGGGTCCTTTATTAAATGTGTCTACATTCATTTCTTCAAGGTTGCCTTTAGCCTAATCTATATTTATAATAAATTATAAATTCCGATCTTCCAGTATGTGTATCGTGGTTAACAGTTCAACTTTGCAGGTTTACAGATTCTTCAAAGGAAAATGGACTTTTGTATAAAAGGAAGAAACCTTAAAATTGTCCGATATACATCCAGGAAATTCCAATACAGTATTTGTATCAATTGTCCCAAAATACACAGCGCCTTGTCGCTATTAGAGCATATGTTTGAGAATCATCCCAAACGATCGGTACTGATTTTCACGAGACGTCAAATGATTGCACCAGAATCGATCGGCCATGCACGTTTCCGTATTCTCAGGATACTCTGTTGCTCCGACTGTGTCCGTATCCTAGCCATTGTCGCTAATGCCAGTGTCTCGAGTCGACTACCGTTGCGCAGTGCCGGTGTCAAGATGACGCAGAGGTAGGTCCCGGGTCATCTATTATTGAAGTAAATTGAGCAACCGGGTCGCCAACGGGACTACGTAAATGTCAATTGTAGCGCGATACTGAGACCTAAAGCCGTATAAGCTAATGAACGAGGAAGCTCCGATTCAATTGGAACGGGATTTATAAAACCGTCAGCGACTCTGTGAAGTGTTCGAGAACGGCCGACGGAAGCCGGTATCGACTGCTTTCGACGTCCTCAATTATTAAATAACCGAGTTGATTCGCGGACGTAGCCAATGCGAGACGATTTGATTATTTTGTCGACGTAATTTTGGGCGACATGACGGTTTTTGACGTTTGTCAATTATGTCCTGGCATGGGTTAAATTGTAATGCAGAGATATGCCGGGTAGATTGAATATCACGAAATTAAAATTGATTTCATTGAAATGAAATATCAGGTAGTTTTTTATAAATATCAAATTAAAATGTATGAGATAAGTAAATATTTATCAAGATTTTCTGGAATTTTCTGCAACTAGCATCTTTAGTGGCTTTATAAGAGCACTCTAACGAATTCATTTATAATGCTAGCACGTGTACAGTCATAAAAACAATTTACTAAACTTTTAGTAGGCACATAATCACGATCGTGATACTTTGAGGTTATATTTATGACTTATATAGACGTTAGATTGGGTATCGTAATCTGGCAGTTCTAGTATTTCCATTCACTTTTTTGCTGGCTTTTTGATATAGTTGTTTCTTTTCAAAAAATGTTCTTTTCTTCCACACCTTCCCCTGTTCCTTAGTGTTCTCAAGATTAGATTATATTAAGATTGAATACGGTCATCCCATATGTCCATTGTCTCCCCGCACTCGTATAGCTTCGTCATTCTTTCTGTACCACGTTTCTTGCAGAACGCTTCTTTCACTGATCTGCAAAATGGGGTTAATTTGTCGTAGAATTAGTAACAGGTTACGATAAATTAAAATCATATTTATGTAGAGTTGAGAGGGTTAATGATTTGCATTGTTAATCTGGTAGGGTAAATACAACGCCGGACTAAAAGAAGAAATATTTTTCGGTAAGTTAGGAAGCGTTAAACTTATATCATAATATATTAAATCTAAATATTTTGAATTTGAAAATTTTTTAACAAGATATCTGATTGCGTTTATTGATTCAGTTAAATCATATCTTGAATATTCCAACTGCATGAGAACTAATAATTTCTACGATGTATAGAATTTCTTAGTAATATTTATTGATTTTATTTCAATAAACCCAAATGTTAATTGATTTTGGTGGTTTTTCTTTTTCATTTTTAACCGAATCAAGTCAATCACAAGTCGGTAGAAAAGCTAACGAAAAAATTTATTTTTCCGCGTTTTCGCATATCGTCCCGCTGCACACTTGTTTTTAGTATTTTAGATATTGACCAAAATTCGGAAAATAAAGAAATGTTATTGCAAGCATAGATTTATTGAGGGACCAATTTTAAATTGGTTGCTACTAGGTAAATTATTACTAGGTAATCTACATAAAGTCGTTAAAATGGAATTATGCAAGGTTCCGCAGAATTAAGCATAATTATCCGTTTTAGGGTAATAAATATAACCCTTGTAACTCAAATTAAAAGAAACATCTAACTAATATCCTAACTTGGATCATAAAATGGACCACTATGTTTGTATAAGTTCCGGAAAAAGTAATTAGTTGCCATGTAACTCATGCTGCCATATCGAAAATTATTAAGTTTTATACAATAGGTTAGGTATTCCTCCCATCGCTCTTGTTACAGTGTCCCCGTTGGAATTCTATGACTTTCTTTGTCAAGATGGCTTTGCTATACATGGATATTATTAGAAAATTCTTTTAAACCTATTTCTTCCAAGAGAAATGCGGTTTCATAAAAAAGAAATGCTTATTTATTTCAATCAGCTAACCCAGAATTTCCTAAACACATTATTTCCTAATGCAACTTTCTAGCGACAAATAGCAATTTGATTGGTGTACATTTTACCGAACTACGATAAGCTACTTAATTTTCCGACAGATGTATACAATCAAGCCGTAATATGACATACACATTAGCATGAACAACTGCTCAGAGTCATTTTCATCATTCGGTTCGCGCAACTTCGGTGATGGCGAATACTTTGCCAACGACGCCGCTGTTACGGCTACGAATCCAGACTCAGTTAATTGGGAAAACGTGTCAAACGTGATCTGCATCCGTAAACCGCCAAGATCGAAGCGGATTTCTAAACGCAAACTAAGCCATTTAACGCTAAGTGCTAGGACAGACAAATGGTAGGTATGTAAAGTGGCAGCCACGTGGATCTTTGTGTATCCACTGACGTGTATCGTTTTAATGTCAATAAGTTTTCTTAGGAAACAAATATAATTTGAAGCGCTTTAAAATGACTGATTTGTATTAAATAGCAATTCTTTCAAAATTACATATATACAAAGTGTTCCCGAATGGAGTGAACAAGAGGGATTTTTTTTTTATTTGGAACTTAACCAAAAAATGTCATTATTTATAAAAAAAATCCTTGTCTCAAAACCACCAACTCTGAAATTAAAATCTAAATATTCTTTTTAGCAGCTTACAAAACATACCTGAGCTAAAAGAAAACATTTATTTTATTCAACGTGGTATTCTCTTCTTAACTTCTACACACTTTTCAACTCCACGTACAAATTCTTTATAGACAGTGTAGATCATATCTTGAATCATATCTTGAAGTGACCGCTTCTGCAATTTTTTGTTTTAAAATGTCAATATTGTTATCCAAATTAGTATTATGAATATGTTATTTAACGGATCCCCATCAAAAGAAATCCAATGGGCTTAAATACAAGGAACGAGCAGGCCAATTGACAGGTCCGTAACGGCCTATTCAACTGTTTCCAAAATGTTCTTGCAGATAATTTCTTAACAGTTGTTGAGCGAGCAGGGCATCCATCTTGTTGAAAAAATACACTTTCAAAGTTAGAATAATCTCTTACCGCAGGCAGCAAAAAATTATGATTCACCTGTCGATTCACATTTTCATTAAAAAAAATACGGGCTAATGATTTTTCCATACGTAATAGTGACGTAACGAATACGTTTACACATTCTCGAATGCGAATGCGAATATGTGCACTAGACATTCGCGAATGCGAATATTAACTTTTTAACTTTACTAGCGTCATCTATTAGTTTTCTGTTTACAACTATACGAACACTTGCATTAAGCACACGCAGAGAACTAAATTTCTCCATCACCGCAGCGAAACTAGCCAAGTACAACCGAATCGTTTCAACACTGCGTAGGCTTTTACGGCCGGTGTAACTATAACTAACAGCTTCTTGCGGGTTTCGCCGTGTGTCTAAACTTTCGCTCGACGTTTCGCTGTTCATACTGACAGCTTCTTCAGGATAACTGAACTGATTCTCCATGGTCCGACATTCTTCTATATATACGCCCTGGTGCATCCAACCGTGTAGTTTCCGCTCCATTGACCGTGACGGTTCGTAGTAGGCTCTTCCACGTGTTGCTAAGGTGGTACCTTCTTCTCTGTTAACGGTTTTATTCTTTTCTATTTCTATGGCTTCCCTGATGAGTCTTTTCCCGTAGTTCTTGGTGGTAATTATTACTTTTACATTCTTGAAATCCATTTTGTGTCCGGTGTCGTGCATGTGTTCTGCCACCGCTGATTGCTCGGTCCTTCTTAATCTTGCGTCCCTCTCGTGTTCTTTTATTCTTATGTCGATGGCTCTTCCTGTTTGTCCGACGTAGCACTGTCCGATTGGCATGTTATCTTGTAGATACCTCTGTGCGCCCTTGGGTATCTTATCCTTTGCGGTCGGTAGATACTGCTAGATCGACGTTGCAATCCCGAAGCGTACTTGTGCGTTACGTTTCTTCAAAATCGGCCTACTTTTTCGGTGACTCCTGCTATGTAGGTAAACACGCCATCCCTCTTCGTGGTTCTGTAGTTTTTCTCCAGTGTCGTCTTTTCTTAGTGGCTCTCCTTATGTCGATGTCAGTGTAACCATTCTTCTTTAGTGCTTTCTCCAAATGTATCTTTTCACTGGTAAGATGTTGTTCGTCACTGATGGTTTCGGCTCTGGATAGCAATGTTTGTATTAATGTCTTCTTCTGCATCGGATGATGGTGAGATCTTGCATGCAGATATCTATCGGTGTGCGTCTTCTTTCTAAATACTGCGTGCTGTAGCATTCCCTCTTTTGTTTTCTTGACCATAACATCCAGAAAGGGAGATTTCCATTTTGTTCTTTCTCCATGGTAAACTTGATGGCTGGGTGCTGTGAGTTTATATGTTCCAAGAACTGTTGTAGTTTTTCTTCTCCGTGTTGCCATATTACAAAAGTATCGTCGACATATCGCAGCCAACACTTGGGTTTCATATCGCTGGAACTTAGGGCTTTTCTTCAAATGCTTCCATAAACAGTTGGCTATTACAGGTGATAAAGGACTTCCCATTGCTGTCCGTTCTTCTGCTCGTAGTATTTTCCTTCATACAAAAAGTATGTCGTGGATAAGCACAGTTTCACTAATTCAATGATGTCTTCTTGTAGTCCAAGTTCTGGAAGTAAGGCCAGTGCGTCCTCCGTGGGTATGTTCGTGAATAGCGATATAATGTCGAAACTTACTAAAATGTCTGTAGGTTCAGTCTTCAGCGTAGACAGAATATCCACGAAATGTTTCGAATTCTTCACATACGTTGCAGTTTGTCGGTATATGGTTTAGTAAGTTAGCTAAATATTTCGACAAATCGTAGGTCGGTGATCCAATGTTGCTTACAATCGGTCTTAATGGCACTCCTTCTTTATGTATTTTTGGTATTCCATACAGCCTGGGTGGTCTAGCGGCTCTTGGTAGCAATCTGTTCTGCATCTCTTTAGGTATCGATGAAGTCTTTATGCTCTCCCTTACTGTTTTTGTGTACTTCTCCGTTGGATCTTTTCTTATTTCCTTGTAGGTGTTCTCACGTGTCAAGTAGTTCATCATTCATCTTTTTCCGGTAATCTTCTTTATTTAGTAGTACTGTTGCGTTCCCTTTGTCTGCTTTGAGGATAACGATGTCTTCTTCAGCTTTCAAATTTGTAAGTGCTACCTCTTCTTCCCTGGATAGGTTGCGTTTCGGTGGTTTTGCTTTCTTCAATGCTCTGCTCGAATCGTTTCAACTTTTTACATCTTATTCTTGTCAATTCAAGTTTAGTTTTGAGGTTATTGATGGTTATTTTAATATAAACTGAAAATTATGCTCAAAAGGTTGTTTTAGGATTTTAATGAATTTGAATATTAGTTTTTTTTTTTTTTCTAAATTATCCATTTTAACAGGTAACTTTTATATTCGCAATATTTGGATATTTTTTTGCGAATGCGAATGCGAATATTCGTTCCATCACTAACAAGTAATATCACATCACACATTAACTTTTTTTTGTAATACTGATTTCTAGTTACAATTTTGAAATTAAAATTTGCTTTTCACCAAAATCTACAGTTTTCACACGTAACTTTCCCATTCGTTCTAAATGTTGTTTCATCCGAAGAAATAATGTTTTTGCAGAAATTTCGATTTACGCACTGATTTTCTCCTACCCATAAGCAAAAGTCTAAACACAAAGCACGTCAGCATTAATTCATGTACAAAAATCAATTTTGTTTTCTTCAATTTTTTTTTGTAAATGTGATTAGCTAATTTACTGATTTAACTGTGCATAACTTTTTCGTAAGGATAATTGTGGATTTGTTTCTATAGAATCTAAAGGCAGTGTTATTGCAGCAACTTCTTCATCATGTGTCCTTTGTAGTTCCATAATATTGAACGAGGTATAAACTCTTTGTTCGAAAGTTAGCATTTCTATTAAGTTAAGTCACAGTAAAGAGTCACGTCAGAATACGTAATGACACTGACAAATAATACTTAACTTGATCTACCTATTAGGTTATCATGGAAGGTAACAGGATAATCTGATTTCATGTTTTTGAAACTTAGAAACATATTTGCTTAAATTTTTGTGCGTTATTACAATTTTCTCAGCTGCTAAAAAGAATATTTAGATTTCTGTTTTAGAATTGTGGTTTTAATAGAAGCACAAAATTTTATAAAGAATGACGTTTTGCGTTAAGTTTCAAAAAATGCTTTCCCTCTTTGTTCAATCTATCCGAGGACACAGTGTATATACTTATGACCTATCTTATCAAAGATTATTTTTTAAACCTTGCTGCAGTTTTGTGGAACTTATTGCGGTTAAATTAACTCTTTTAAGATGCAAAAACTAGGAAGCAAAAATTAAATTGCGATTGCATGGTGCTCAAATGAATCCAAATAAAGGTTTTCTTACGGTAGATACAAAGGAAAACGTGTTTTCCAATATAAAAAGCATAAAACATGAAAGTGTTAAAAAACTGTAAGCTATTACCGTCAAACAAGCTTAACAGATGCGTAAATTCTAATCACATTGTAAATTAAATTCGTATCGTAAATGATACTTTAGCTACCGTAATTCCAACATTATATTTCTTTAATGGAACAACGGTAATGCCATAAATCTTTGGGACTCTTTAGATAATTGCCCAGTATTAAACCAAACCTGTTGGCAATTTGCGATCGCAGTAAATTCCAAAAGCGAACAGGTATTGAAATAAATACCCAACGTTCTCGAAAACACACCGAAAAGATAATGTTTCTCTTTCACTCTAATTATTTCAATTTAGATATTCTTGTAATTGTTTTGGAAAGTACTAAATTAATGCAGCCCATTATACGGATGTATGCCTCCGAGGCTAAGACCATTATGATCGTAATTTGTTCTGTTGTTGCAATTTGTGCCGTAAATATATTATTTATGAAAATATTACAGACGTTTGTTTACACGGTGTACATTTTGTAATACATATAGAACAATTAAGAGTCCTATAGGGTACGTATGATAGAATTCACAATATTCGTCATCGTTTTTTATCTTTATCCCACGCTTCGCAAGTGAAATATCATGTACAGTTGATCTCAAAATTCAAGCCATACCCTACCAAACCTTCTTCTTTATGACTTATTCCCCGAGTACTCTTAATTACCGTCTATAGACCTTCTTACATGCATACGCATTATAATGCATTTTCATGCGGAGAATTTGATCCTAAAATAAAATCATAATTTCAAACGTGCTCACGGTTGCTGCTATCTTATATAACAGTTAAGTTAAGGAAGGTTTCGTACCAACTATGCCACATAGGGGTATTTCATCAATTTAGGCAGCCAAAATTATTGCTTAGTGTTTATATATTTTAAATAGGCTTCTATGCATTTTTATAGTTGTTAGACCTCTTTGGAGTACATTGGTTGTTGATTGCTATGGTAAATAGCGATTTGGATGTAATGAAATAAATCGGTAATTACAATGTTGTTTATAGTTTAGTTAACTTATTTAGTTGTCTTAAAGGATTATAAATCAGGCAAAGGGTAAATAAAATTGACAAAAGAATTTAATTTAATAGCAAATATAATATAAATCACTAATTAAATGTATATTTCAGGGAAATATATCAGATTATACCAATAGTACAATGCATCTAAATAATTTGGATGTAATGAAATAAATCCCTAATTAATATGTTTATAGTTTACTTAATGAGATTAGTCGTCTTAAAGGAATATAAATCAAGTAAAGGATCAATACATTCTAACGTATAAAAATACAAAAAAAACTTATTATCTAAGGTGATGGGTCTCAAACCTCTTCGTCAGAGGTCCATTCTCCAGTTTCTTTCACTGATTCTCCAGAAGAACTTTCGTCATTAGTACTGGGCCCAGCAGGAATAAGCATTTCCATTGCTGCCTGGCTATATAGCATTGATCTCCTTTTTTTGTTTTGGCCTCATACTAGTAATTAAGAGATCAGAGTTGACCAGTAATCTATTGAGAACATCTAAATTACACTGCTCTCCGGAGAATTTCCTGACGAAATTCATCCGATATAAACGAAAATGCTTGTTCCGTGCCTCTGCTGCTTCTTCGGACAGTAATCCAATAGGCAACAGTGCCTTTTCCATCGCCGTTGCACCGTGGATGTGCATGGTAGAAGTCATGGGATACCACGAATATAATTCCACGTAACGTTTGGCAGTCTCATTTCCATATTTAGCAAATTTCTCTAAGTGGACTTGATGACCGCTGAAATTACTTTTAACCGTTTTATGAGATCGTAGTCGACACCCGTAATATCTGCTGCCATCTCTTGATTGGCGAAAAATCGTCTACTTGTGTTTCCATCGTTGGTGTGTCCAAATCCAGATTTGAGCACATCGATGATCAACCTGTTTTCCCTAGAAATTTCGCCTGTATTTCGCCTTCTTCTTTTTATCAATCTCCGTTTTTTATTTGTGCTTCTGCCCATGTTTTCTTAAATTGGGTTTTCAAATAAGAGAAACTATGTTTCACTTCCTTCAATTCCTCGACCAGGGATTGAAAAGTTCCAAAAAATAACTTTATAACTTTCAAACTATTATATATCGGAGAGAGAACAGGATATGAGAACAGAAATAATGCCAAAACAGATATTATTATAACGGTTCTAATCTAATATCGGTTTTGGTTACGGTTCTATATCAGTTTTCATATAGGCTCTTTGCGGTTCTACGTCAATTCTATTTTGATGTATAGTCGGTTATGGTTATACTGGTTGTTTATTAAGTTAAGAAAAAAGTACTCTCTCTGTATTAATAGTAAAAAATAAGTAAATTTATAGTTTGATGAATGACGGAATAGCAAACTCATTTATTGTGCGATATAAAAATTTTAAGATTTTAGGATATAATTTTTAATTTGCTCTTAGCAGCAAAAGCCCACATTTACCTACTTACCGCAGAAAAATAAAACGAACAAGGAGAAGGCATTGCATATTTCGTCATCAAACATACAAGTTTGTTTCAATTACAAAAAACATTAGCAGTATTAGAACGATCACCAAAACTAACAGACGTGAATAAAAAGGTTCCTGGTTTAAATTCAAGAATTCTACTAGCAGAGACAATTTAGACGTGCAACTAGTCCTACAAAAAGGTTGGGAATATTCAAAAAAATATTGTGTTTAATACCTTTGTTTATTATATAAATTTCTTTATATCGCTTTGTTTTTTACGCGGCAGAGTCTAGTAAGAGAGTGCTACGATTAGTTAGAGTTTTTACTTGTAATTGTTGCAAACCGTGGATTACTGCTCTTGAAAAATTACCGATGAATCAGAATTACATGTTACTGAATCGGTGACATCGATGTGAGTTGCCACTGTTGTCAGTTGAAAGTGTGGTCACAGGTCACAGCTGGTCATAGTCAGTTAAATTCGCGCTTATTGGTTCCCATTCCTATGTAGAGCTTCCTCAAAGTGACTTGGTTATGTTTGGTTTGCCGCGATAGATATTTCGTTTTACGTTTATTATCAAATATTCCATTTACGACTTTGATCACATGATAGTAACAAAGTTTTAAAGTTAAAATGCAAGAGCGCATGCAATACAAACTGTTGCATTTTATTATATTCTAAGCATCCAATGAACGTTATATGTGAAGGTTAAATAAGAGTAACAAAACTCGTTCTTAACTATAAACATGAAATAAAACTTAAAATTAAAAATTCTAAATTAAAACGTAAAATACATATACATACTGCTGTGAACTGATTGTACAAGCATATATGTTTAAAGAAATGAAAAATGACAAAATTAATTTAGCTAGCTCAGCGTATAAAAATTTAAAAGGGCGCAAAAGAACAGATAACCTCAAGGTTATTTTCAGAATTGATCTAATCATGAAAACAAAATGTGGGCGAAAATAAATTGACTTTCTTTTAAAATCCCTAAAGATTGAAATGGTTGATTCAAAAAAAAAGAACGTAATTTTAAAATGATATTTATATATATATATATATATATATATATATATATTATATATATATTATATATATTCATTAATTTTATAGTATAAAAAGAAAGAAAGAAAGAAAAAAACATTTAATTACAATTAACAGGGGTAAGAAAAACCATGGACTGAAAGTCCTGGATTAAAACAAACCCTGCGTGAATCTAAAATTTAAGAAGGACAATTCAAATCCTTCAGCAAACAAAATGGAAGATTTGTTCTAGAAGGAAAATCTTAAATCACAAAAAATCCACGTGGTCTCAAAAAAAAACAAAGCAAACTAAAATTAACTTTAATCACACGTGGAGAAACAAATAAAATCAAAATTAATGAAATAACATCCAAGCTCTAAGCTTCTTTTCACCTAACCCGAGGTGATTAAATTACAATAAAATTGAAAACTAACAAAAAAACGGAAAATTTAAACTCTTAACGCGATATCTTCTAGAACAAAAATTATTAACGGGCCTTACATATAAATTGTGCACAACAATATAACACCAATTAATAAACTGAGTTGTCTGAATGATGATCAAAATAACAAAATAAACGAACAAATCTTTACAAAAGAAAGATTGCAAAATGGGTGCAATGAGCTAAATATTTACATATACTTACGCGACATCAATTCAGTAACTAAGTCCCTAAGAGGCACTTCTCGCATACATATAACAAAATAACAATTGCGCGCGCTGCAACAGCCGCAAAAGATCATCGAATATGCCTTTTAAGAAGGAATAATACAAGATAAACAAATGCTAACCATATTAAGGAATGAAATTAAACTAAAAGACTGAACAGATAAATACTTAAATTCATCAAACAAATCTATTTACAAAAACTAACTTAAAAACAAAATAAAACAAATTAACTTCTGTGAGAATTTGCGCGCGGCATAGCCAAAGCTTGATCTTTGAAAAATAAACATCAAAGAGTTCCAAACAACCGGGGTGCCATTCCATAGCAATACGTAAAATTTAATCCATTGAAAAAGGCAATCAAAGCCGAAACATGTATGAAAGTTATAATTATAAACAAAATTGTTGTTTTAACATTAAAAAAAAAAGAATTTAAGGATTATGTAAAATAAAAAACCAAATTTTAACTTAATATGGAATCCAGGTCATAATAAAGAATTAAATTTGCAGGTTAACACAAAATTTTCAATCGTCAAAAGTAAATAAGCACTGTCAAATTAAAAATAACCGAAATTAGCCAATATATCATCGATGTTAACATTAACGCCGTAATCAAAACCGATATCTTCATGAATTTGGATTCTAAATATCTGTTATGGAAAATAACGGTTCTTCATAACTGTTTTGAGGACCTAAATTGTTATTTTAACTGTTCTCAAACCGGCAAGAAACTTCGCTGTACATGGTTCAGTCGACCGTCGTGTTGTAAAAGCCAGATTTTGTGTTTTATTTAAATTTATTTTTAGCTTATTTGCAGTGAAACACTACTCAGCGCCTGCTATGGTATCCATGTATTTTTGAGGCAGAGTTTCTTGGTCCATATCTCGTAGTAAAATCGAAGTGTCGTCTGCGTACATACAGATCACAGCTTCTTCAACTTTGACTGGAAGGTCATTAACAAATGCACTGAAGAGCAGAGGACCATGAATGGAACCCTGTGACATCCCGCACGGCCGCACCTCACCTCTATTGGCTGAGACTTTTAGGTAAGAGCTTAGTAACTTGAGAGGAATACCTCTTACTTCGTAATATTCCAGTTTTTGAAGCTTCTAATAGTATTGGATCACCTCTACAAGAATCTACACAAATTTTGCAATCCATCCATTGGCTATAACTTTATATACAGGAATTATGAAGCGTTTATGAAATAATCGCCACTGCGTATTCATAATTGCGTAATCCTTTCGACAATTTCCAAACGTCCACACCCTCGCATATTTCCCTATTACGAAGTAATAATTACGCCGCACCCCCGAACTGTTAGCCCAATCTCACGCTTGTCGAGCGAAAATCCCGTAACCGGTGTAGATAACTTGACACCGGTCATTTCAGCGAAAGATCATACAAATCATTTCGTTTTACGTAAGCCAATGCGTGAAAACGGCGTCCCCTTGACAAAAAAAAAATCGCGGTCCGTATTTCACCTCTGACGCGCAGTCGTTAATTTCACGACTCGTTCGTTGTTCGTTGCGGCGGACGGCAATAATCTTCCTATTTCGGTGTTTTATTATGGCCAGTTTTAATTGGAGCGTTTAAACGAAAGCGAGGGTCTGCTAACGGCGTTCGCAACCACCCTCGGTCCCGATTGTGTTATTATATTTGTGTAGGTACGCGAAGAGGCACCGAAACTGCTGTAGTCAACACTTTGCGCAAAAGATGACTTGTTTAAAATGGGCATTTTTATTGTTGCTACAACCGAAACACCATATTCTTTTAATAGACGCTAAAGCGTGAAGCAGAGAACGATTTTACGAAGTTTCCTATCGCAATATCTGCTACCGCCTGGTATAAACAGTTTTACAGCAAGTACCCATATTTCTAACTATTTACATCCCTTTTAACGAGGTTGTATAGATATTTTCAACGACTTTAATATTGTCACCTTTGCTGTTAAATGTGTGAAATGTCAGGCGATATTCAGCTGTTGTTATATCTGGTGCACCTTACAAAGTAACATCACATATTTATGATCCAGATTTATTGATTTATGCATTTAACAATACAATTTCTATGAATCTGAAAGGCCAAAGTTTAATCGAATAAAATAGGACATAAACATAAGCTTTCTGGCATCTATAAATGACAAATAAGATTTATTTATTTAGTAGTCGAGAACGATGAATAAAGCATATGAGAAGCATACCATGATGGGCAAATGTATCGAAAGGGCTTAATTAGAATTCGATTATTTATGGAAATACAAATCACTTAATCGTTTACATGAGTGGGCAAATGCTGCAAAAATAGACAAAAAAATTGACTTGACACTGTTCTAAATTAATAAGCAACTTGGTGGGGATAAAATTAATTTTGCGTGCATATCACGTGACATATAACATAGTAGAACTTACATCTACTAACACACAAAAACTTTGGATTTGGAATTCTCAGCAACAAATAGAACTTTACTACCTTAAATTATATATTAATACAAATACTTTTTTAAACATTTTCCAACTGTCACCGATGTCATTATTTGCCATATGGGTGTGTCATACGTTGTTTATGTAAATGCTTCCACTATTGCTTATTTTAAGTTTTAAATTTAGATTGTATATCTCACATGTGTTAATTCAAGTGTTTTGGAAATATTTATTGTAAAATGAAACCAATTGTAACCAATTCTCTTCATTTTACTTCTTACCGCTATCATATCGACGGGTTAGTGAAATCTTTTAAGGATTTTTTAACATTTTAAAAAGCCACTAACAGTAAGATGTTCTTACCAAAACAAAAACGTATAAATGTGTTTTACAAAAAGAAGTTAGCTTTCACACACTTCTGACGGCACATAAAATATCAACACAATCAAGAACGTATCGGTAGAGTAGTGTTCGGATAAACGCAGTTTTATTCGCCTGCATAGTGCATATTGCAGTGTGAAGCCAGAGAATGAATGAAGCGGATTCTCAAGGTTGCCTCCATGAGGTATAAAGCCACTACCCAATGACTTTATGAAATCGTATTGTGAAGCGCACCATCTATAACCATGAATAGTACATTTATTTCATTATCGATAGATACATACACAATGTCAAAAGATGGAATCGGGCGGATACAATTTTTCACATGACTATTATGATGATGTCAGCACAAGCAGTCTCAAAACGCGATGCATAAGTCATGCTAATCATTTAGAAAAGGAATTAAAAGGTTTCCTCCTAGAAAATGATTTTTATCTCTTTTTGAAGTTCTTATATAATTAATTACCTAATAATGTTCTATTTGTGAGTGTGCTGATGTTACACATCCGTTTTGCAATAATCTTCGTGGACAGTAATAATAAACAAATAAAGACAATTGCAATTCTGTCAAAAGATCTTACTAGTAAGTAACCTAGCTTTGTAGATCATGAACTGTATAAAATAAGTGGCATATATATAGATAGTCCTACCGAACTGTAGCAGACATTTGATTTTGAAGTTTGCAAAGTAGTCATGACCGACTATGATCTATTTAAAGAAAATATTTTCAACCTTATAGTACTTTTGGTGTACAGGTGTCAATATCAACTTCTTATTTTAAATGCAATGATCCGATTTTTATGGGTTCAGTGTATTGCTCCAATCCTTTATGATCAGTTTGTATTAATATTTCTATTTCTAAACCTAATCATTTTTAGATATTTGCAATTTTGCAAAAATGTTGACCTTTGCACTCTTTCCAATAAAATTAAATATCTTATAGGCTTGTCGGTATGAAGATATTCTACCGACGTGGATACAAACACACGGTCATAGGTATTGACTGCGACAGCGATAACTGCAAATATCCTATGCAGAATGTTTAGAAACTCATGTGTAATATGGATACCTTTAAAGTAAAAAAAAAACCTTTTTTGGAAGGTGGTACTTTTCAGTGCAGCATTTAATGCAGTGTAAAGATTCCACATCGCTTAGTATTAAGCTTTAGTATACTTATTTCTAATAGTTCTTAAATACTCACACTTATTTCATAAAATCGACAGAAATACGCCAATGTTCCTACCGTTAAGCAAGTCATTCGAAACACTCTGTATAGCATTTATGCCTTGCGTTTATATTCAACACGTTCTATCTTTGTTATACTTTACATAAACATACACAAACGTCAAAATGTTGACAAATTTGCGAATATCTTAAAAACGATAAGGTTTAGGAACAGGAAACATTAACACAAACTGATCACAAATGATAAACAATACCACTGGACTCATAAAAATTTCACTATGCCATTTAAAATAAGAAAGTTGATATCGACACCCTGTATACCAAAAACTTTTTGCCATCGTTTTCCCTTGGCCATTGATAGTATAATGAAGTATTTATATATAGTGTCCTTGGCGAATGCTGGGAGATAACGAAAGTCGTTTCGTGGGCGCATATAAAAACAATTGATAGCTGACTGATTTACACTAGACTCGCAATCCTGTGAACTAGTTACATTTTTTGTTGTTTACATATTTCAGCTTTTCATATAAATCAGTAATCACATAATGCGAGGCTACTGAATTATTTTTTTTTATTAACAATGATAGGGAAATTATTTAGTTAGAGTAGGAACATTTCAATTGTTGTGGAATCTATATAGTACTTAGAATAGGAAGCTTCGTATAGTACCTTTTAGGTGGAGCACGGGGTTAGGAATGATTTGTAGTTATTTAGCCTTTTACAAATAAAGTGTATCTACTGGATGTTCGAAAAATTCTAATGACCCAGTACGGTGGCACTTGTATAGAATGGCATTTTAGTGTATTTGTCATAAAGTTTTCAGTGAAGATGATTGAGTAAGCGAAAACAGACTAGATGGCATACCCATTCTAGGATTTAACTTCTATATATTTTTTGTGTTGTTGCGGTCATTTAAAACTTATTATGCATTGTAAGAAACACACTAGAACACCATCAAGAACAGAATTTTAAAGGTATAGGGACGTAAGATGTACAACATATCTCCCATCAACAATTGTAAATGTACTTTATGAGTTCGCAATAAAATCTAATCGCTGAAAAGTAACTGAACGAGAAAATGTTTCACACAGTTTTTTCAGCTTGTCAATTTCGATAATTAGACGACATTAGACGTGTTTTCTGGATTTTTTCTGGATTAATTTATGCAAATACTTACGCCTTTATTAATTGCTTATTAACAGTACCCTTATTTATACACAAATTCAGTCCAAATTTGTTTTTTATTGTCGTGTACTTTTATCGTACCATAATGATTTGAAATCAATCAACCTTAACGAAGTAGCATTTAAACACAATTTAAAGTAAATCGGTGAAACAAATAGTTGGTTTCCGTGTTTTTATACAACAGTGAGACAAAAAAGATACACAAACGAAAGCAGACTTTAACGTGCGACGTATAAAGGGTATCAAAATAAATATAACATAAATTACCTAGAATTGCCATGATGAGGCGCGTATTTCTATACCTGAAACGTTTGATTGGGGAGGCTGCGTCGTTTCACCCTATGAGACGACAAAGATCAACAGCTGAACGAAACGCGGAAAGCTAGGCTATGTCACCCCACACAACGATTTATAGCCGGGCGAAGAGCGGAAAGCTAGGCCGTGTCACCCCTAAAGACGACAGCAGTCTCCAGTTGAATGGACCACTAGAAACTACGTAGTGTCATCCAGGAAACGACTACGATCTATGGCCGAAGAGGACAGTAAAAACTAGGTCGTATCATCCCAAAGAACAACAGTGGAAGACTATGTGGGAGAACGGCTACGATCTATACGACGGACGAAAAGCGAATGGCGGGTATCCTCTCGTTCATGTCAAATGAGTGCTCTTAAATACTCTCGCGTTGTCTCCATGCAGGCGGACGGGTGGGAACTCAAGTATGAGTGAATCAAACGCGTAATGCAGAGAGATGTGCTGAGATGAACTAGATGATTTTTATACCCACGTGAGCAAAACAATTAAATTAATTAAATAGGTTAATTAATTATGATCATGCCGAAACTGATGGTAAAAATCAATCAAAGAAAAATTCAAATATTTTTCCTTCGCTGTTTTCATTACAACTTGTTTCATCAAAAATAACAACAGGTGCTATCATATGGCAACTGACACTGATCACTTATGAAAGGCACCTTAAAAAATAAATTAATAATAAAAAGTTCATCGAAATCAGCTGTAACTTTCCGTTCACTTTCAATTAAAGTATTCCAGAAGATTTGAACATTTCAGTATACATATGTAAAATGCGATAAATATCTATCATGTCAATTTGGAAGAAATAACACATTTGATTTACGTAATTTCATGAACCTTTTAAATTAGTAAAAAGAAACTAACTAATCGTAGTTATTATATAGTATAAATAGCTTATTTCTTTTTTATGGGGGTGAAGGCTTAAAAGCTAAAATATCACCTAGACTGAACTATAAGCTTGGCAAACTAAAAACACTTTCCACGATTAAATTTAACGAATATATTTTATATATCTTACGGCAAAACATTTAGTTTAATAGATCGCAAAATGAGAAAAGTAAAATGCATAAAATAACATTTTTGGATAGTAAAAGCTTTTATAAATAGTAAGTACGTAATTAACATCTATTACAACTTTTATCTACATATGAAAATCCTCGAAAATGTAGTTGTTGCATTAATAATAACAGTTCGAGAACTACACTTCTGCAATGTAAAACATAAATTTCAAATATCTACATTGCGGCGTTCGAGCGTGTCCACTTTAAAAATGAAACTATTCTCATTTTAGTAGCATATAATGAAAAACCGTATGTAATGTTCCATGAGTGTAGTCCGGAACGGATTTTATTAGATATTTTGGTAAAACTGAACGCAAATAGCTTTTGAAACAGAATTCCGGGATCTAGTTTTATTTCTATTTTAATATGAATATTTCTCTATTATTGTCACTGATATATAACAAAATGCATGCCTTTAAGCAAATATAATAGAAATAATATTTTGTATATAAAGATTAGAATTTTATTATTTGTAGGCTTCATCTTGATTAAATTAAAAATAGCGGAAAAGTATTGTTATAATCTTGGAATACACTTTCATGAACGAACAAAGCAATAAAAATTGTCAGAAAGATCATACAGCCGGTTTTTAGAATCGCTGCAAAGTCAGCAAATTCATTGCCCTTCTGTCACAACGGGATTTACTACTACATATCACTTCCATCTATTCCTAATTCGGCACGCCTTCATTTGATTCATCTAGTTGATTGCGTCCAAAGTGCAAGGTATATTGTTAAATAGAAGTGTACCTATATAGACAACGTTTTCGTGTCCATACATAGATGAACAAATCAGGGAATAATTTTAAAGCTCTCACTTCTGTTGTATTGAAAACAACTTTCGGCGATAAAATCTCACTGCTTGGGTACATGGAATTAAATCGTTCTGCCTCATTTTGTTAGAATGTGCACTACAGTATTTATAACCTTCTTTGAAGAGTGTTAAATGTCGCGTATAATTTCAAATATAAATGAGATTTTTTTTATTAATTATTAACTTTCTGAGAGAGATTTCATTATTTTACAATATTGACTATATTAATACTATATTACATTGTCACTATGTTTGTGCGAACTGGATATAATATCCTAGGACTTAATGATGTTGGAGCACTCTGAAAAAATTAAGTTGGGGTCAATAAATTTTATGGTGGATTCACGACAATAATTTGAGCTGACCATAAAGAAAGCCAGATGTAATTCCTTTACAAAAACATTTTGCCCATGATACAAAAATCAACTATGGCTCTGAACATTCGAGGCATAAACAACAATAGCTGCAGAATATTTATTGTAAATTATCTGAGTCAATGTCTCTAAGATTAGAAAAAGTAATTACCCAAATTGAGGGGGAATAGATACACGATTACTTAACTTTTACTGTTGACTGTTCTATAAGATTGGATGGTAATTCAATATCAAATTACGGAGTGCTCCGTTTTCACGGTTTTTAACCATCTTTATTTATTAAAAATTGCGTTAAGGATTATACGATAGCCATGTGAGAGGAGTCCAGAACCTTCCGTTTTTGTTAGTTAGTTAAGGTTGCTATGGTAATAGAGAAAGCCTCCCTGCAACGGATTCTCACGGGTTCAACGAAATTGTCCGTTGCAAAGAGATCTCTAATTTTTAAATAGTAATTTAGAAATCATCACAAAAAAAAACATGAAAGCATCAGAACCAGAGAAACTCACTTCGGAGTCAATAATGCGTGTACCAGTATCTTCCTAATATATGAAGAAATGAATTAGTTATCGACCGTATTCGTATGAATCGCGCAATTATACGATTCTTATTGGAAATAGGAATCATTACCATGCATTTAACTTGTAAGTAATTAAATGCTCCAATTTTTGTAAGAATTTACAATGGAAATTACTATATGCAAATTCTTAGATCATCCATAATGTATCTATTAGCAAAATAAACATTAAAAATAAAAATAAGAAATAAATTTTCAAAGTGTTTTTTTTTGCTGTTTGCGTCTAGGTAAAAACTTAGCGACTCTTACAAAAAGTTTCTACTTTTGATAATATTTGAACAGTATATAATTACTAAAAAAAACATTAAGCATAATGTGTCATATTGGTCAGTGTCTTTTAGCAGCGATGACTCTAAGCTGATTTGGGACTGCGTAAGCACTCTAAATGAGATGGGTACCCAAAGAAAATTAACATTGGTCTGGGTTCCTACATATTCGGATCTAATTACACTACTAGTTCACAGCCATTTTGCAAACAGGATATGGCTATTGTTAGATTATCTTCTTTGGGCCCCTAAAGTCGAAAATTGCATAATTTTTTTTATAGATATGTTTTCGAGATATGAATTTTTAAATTTTTAAACTGGCTCCAAGGAAAAATGAACATTACAAACTCATTCTATCCCCTAGAAAGAGTAGATGTGGTGCAAATATACCCATATTATTATTTTTTAAGTAAAGTTTCTATTTTTACAAAAAGAACAAGATATTTGCGAAGAAAATCCTAATACCTTGCTATTTTCGTAAAAGTACAATAACTATATGGAAAAAAAATACAAACTGGCCACATTCTACGATTTCTACTTTTTCCTGGCAATAGAGTGCATATTAGATTTTCATAATGGTCATAAAAGCAACCTTTTTTTCATAATGTGGTTGATGCATTGTTGTGCAATGAAACTGCTGACTTATTGCAAAATAATTCGATTATCTTTAATTTGGTACCCTTCACAATTAAATCGATCGTTTCTAACTCGAGATATGGTGTAAGTAAACAAACCACCTCCGAGGAAATCAACAAGCAATTCACAAATTCATATCTCGAAAAGGTATCCATAGAAAAACAAATTATGTGATTGTCAAGTTCAGGGGGCCAAAAGATCTAAGAAAAATATAGTGACACCTTATTTGCAGAGTTTTTTTTTCGATTTGTAAACTAGTGTTATTGGGAGAATCTCCAGAAAATGAGGTAAAGTAAAATTCTTTTGGGAACCTATAACCAGAAGAGGTTTACAGAATGCATCAACTTGAATAAGAACAATGTTCCCATTAAAATGACAGTAACTCTGCTGACTGGTCATTCTAGACTAAATCACCACATATATAATATAAGCCTGGTAAATGACACTACTTGCAGATTTTGCCAAGAGGAGGAAGAAACACGATTTCATGTGCTGTGCCAATGTGACAGCCTGGCGAGGACAAGGTTTCTAGAAATGGGTGTGGAGAATCCCACAGCTAGCAGCTACACAAAAAAGCCGCTCTCAAAGATGATAAGCCTAATTAAGAGGATAAAATCAGAGAGCATCTTTTAGGAAAAAATTGGGATGACAATAATCTGAAAGGATTGCGGTGAAACAGGTTTGTGGACCACCTCAATCCTAACCTAATTTAATCTAGCAGCGAAGATTGTTTTCATTTGTTTCTATATTTAGAACCGGGTTGAATTTTTCCCATATTTTAATTATGACTGCATTTAATTGTTTGATAATAAAAAATAATGGATCATTGATGGCTTTAACACAAAATGTTGAAAATACTTCCGTTTTTGTAAATTTAGTAGTGGATGTCCAAATATATTTTACAGAGCTACCATTTTATGTGCCTTGTTTGAAATTAATTATTAAGTGACTCAAGCCACCTGCATCCTTTTGTATCCATCCATTTTATCATTAAAATCTAAAACTCGAATATTGTTAGAACGGTGAATCGTAAATCATCATAAAGCAATTCAAACCTATTGGTTTGATGAGAAACGTGGCATATGAATCTGTCAGTTTAAGACTAATTAGAATTCGAATTTTCCGTTTCTAATATAAAGAATTATGAATCATCACTGATCGGAACGAATACTTTACAATCTTTCGATGGAAATCGGTTTATAAGGATCTTTAATTTTAGGTGTTATTATGGTTCAAACCGCCCGTTGCTAGTTTATAGTTCATGTGAATGTGCATCTATCTGTCTAACTCGATAATATGTTTGGCGCATATGGAACAGAGAGTCCTTCTATCGGTTTTACTTATGTTTAATTTTTTTCCGTGGTGATAGCTCAATTGCAGTTCCAGTACACGTTGAATGACCTAACTTCTACCACATACATTGGGTTGCCTTAGGGGTTTCACGGAAACTCTGTGATATTAAATCCACGTGAAGACGACACGGCTGTTGGAATTAAGGGAACGTGGAGGTTGCTTCTTTAGCACTCAGAAGGACAATTATAATTTGCCGGTTATCAGTAACAAGGTCTGGGACTTCTTTCCAGATCCTCTCAGAATAAGATTTTTGCCATGGTTTTACCTTACTCTTTGGCGAATGCTAATAGAATACTAAAGTTGTTCCATGGGCGCAAATATTATAACAACTGATAGCTGACCGATTTACAGTAGACTCGCGATTATATATGCTAATCCCATTTCATATATTTCAGCATTTCACATAAAGTATTCACATAATTGCGAGGCCGCTGTATTATATTTTTGTTATTAACAATCATAGGGAAATTATTTACTTAGAGTAGAAACATTTCAATTGTTACGATATCCATATAGTGGTTAGAATAGATAGCCTCGTGTACTACCTTGGGGTGGAGCACGGGGTTAGGATACTTTGTGATTATTTAGCTTTTCATAAATAACATATGATAGTAAATCAGGTGCATGGTCAATTTACTAATTGACGTATGCAAAGTAATAAGGTTTATTACTGATCCGAATTATCTGAGTCGAAAAATAACATTCTGGTACTTATTTAAAAAAAAAAATAGTGAATGCTCAAAATTGTTGCAGTTACTTTTTATTAGCCCGGACAATTTAAATGAAAAAAAGACGTATATAAGAAAGAACAAGACAATTGAAACTTCACTGAAAACTGTGTACACCGGCAAATATTACCAATCGTTGTTTTATGGATTGTGCTTTACTATACTATTTTTTTTTTTTTAGATTTCCAAGTAAACTATTTCGTATAAAATTAATATTGATTGAGTAATGCCTGTTGGAATGTAATAATTGCAGCAAACTAAACTTTAGAGGAGAATTACAGCGAGATGGCGTTCAGTTTTCGAACTTCAAATTAGGATGAGGTTATCCGTACTTCGTATTACAGAATCGCAGATACTCAACACAATACTCCGGAGTTATAGTTCCTAACATTCACTTAACAGTTTGGAAACGTATGCGCGTTGACGGATCCCTGCTGTTGCATTCGTAAGCTCTAACTTACTGTCGTATAAATTGACTTACGATTCGATATATAATGCACTTCTGTCGGCAGTAGTCACATAACCACGTATATTTCCAAAACCGTCCATTTATTTGATGAAGTAACGTTTATCTGACACTTACTTTATCACACTGCATTTTACTTGTTATTCATGCAGAAGACAATTTATTAATATTGAAAAGAGGGACACTATGGAAAATCTTGAACAGGGGTTGTGAAGTGAATAAAGCGAAGTTAAAAGAGTGTTTTGATGGAACTGCAAACTATTACGTTATTGATGTATTAATATTTAAACGATATTTAGAAGTTTTGTTTGAATAGTAAAAAAGCCTATTATTCGGGCGAAATTTGGGTCAATGCAGATCATACAAAACCAAAAAAATATAGAAAGACCACAGTACTGCTGCAAGACAAGCATTTGTGGAAGCAGTATCAATGAAACTGGAGCATCCTGCTGGAAAAGAAAGCCATTTAATTGTTTTGCATATTGATAGTGAAGATGGCTTCGTTCTTCTCTTTTCAGATTAAAGAAAACAGAAGATTATCTTGAAGACATGCATGGCGAAATAGCCACTGAGTAAATTGGAAGTTATTACATACGTTACTAAGTTATCATTATTATTGTGCTAATAAATATTGTTATTACTTTGGTATTGCTGTTCTTTTTTCTATTTTAATTTGTATTCGTATACTTCATACACTGTTTACATATATTGTTTAGTCGTTATTATTGTTTTTTCTTTTCATTTAACTTTTTGCATATATTAGTATAGTACTTGTAGTGTTATAGTGTAGTTTTAATACCTTCTTGAAAGGCTCTGAGAATAGCAAGGCTTTAACTTTACCTTTGTGCAATGAGCTGTTGTTTGTCGGTGATTTTAATATTAATCTTGTTTTTAATGAAATTTTAGATACTTACGATCTTACACAGATCATATCCGATTCTACAAGAGTAACATTCGATGTCATTACTCAATTACTATCATAGCCAGCAATATTAATATCACCCTGAACACTCTTGTGCGACCAAATCATTCCAACTCATTTTTCTGATCATTTCAATACTTCCTCTGATCTATCTTTACCATCAATATACCTATATTAGGCACTAAAAACATTTAGGGACGTTAAATATTTTCATTGTGATTCATTTTACGCTGATCTGATCAATGCTCCTTTTTACCTTATCTTTGATGCTGAAGCTATTGATGATAAAATTAATATCTTTAACTCACTTCTTGTCTGTTCATCGTTACTTTATAATACATTTTATCTATCTATGTTGCACTGAATTAAGTGCTTTCGTGAGATCTAAAAAGATCTACATCAAAGTCAAGAATCCTGGGTACATTCTCAATCACCAACGGTACTAACAATAATAACCTTTATTGTAATAATATGAATTTGCCTTTAGTACTCACATTTTATTTTTATATAATGCTACATATGAAAAATATTCTCGAGCGCACGCTATTTAACGCACTGCCGAAAATTAATCTTTCCGGCGCAGCCACAAAATTTATCAATCATAAAAGGTTTGTAAACTAGCGATAAAATGTTCGGATTTCGGAAACGTCAACATCAAGAAATGTATTTATTGGAAAGAAAAGAAAACTAGCAATTTTGAGCGGAAGTAGATTTAAAAATTTATTTTTTGATAAAGTTGACCATAAACTAAAATATCAACGTAAATTTTCAAATTTCATTGACAAGGTCAACTCTAATAGCATTGATATTCCCACCTATCGAAACACTAATCACTTGGTCAATACTACCACCACTGACATACCTAATAACATAAGTAATTTGTTAGCAGAAGGTAGTAAATTTAGTGTACCTAACGATATTTTTCAATTTCCTTTGGTTAACATTATAAAAGATGTAAAATATATTGCAGACAATAAAAGAATGACGTAGATAAAGAATTATTAAGAGCTGGATGTAGTAGTTTGATTAGTAACCATATCTGTAAACAAAAAATAAATAACTACACTATAGCTAATTCCACAATTAAAAGTGAGGGGGGGAGGAGGGGGTACTGTCACCACTACTGTGGAGCTTGATTGTGGATGATCTCATCAGGTCATTAAACAACAAAGGAATATGGACGCAGGAGTACGCTGATGATATTGTCATTGTAGCTAAAGGGAAGTTCGCGGGCGTGGTGGCGGGCATCATGCGCAATGCACTGCAAATGGTGGGGGAACGGTGCCTTTCACAAAGACTCACAGTTAATCCACAAAAAGCAAAGTTTGTTGCCTTTACCAACATGAGGAAACTCAATGACCTAGGCGGGGTTATACTGTTTAGGCAGGAGTTATAATTAATCAAGGGTGATCCATTAGCTATATACTGCTGTGATAAGATCAGCGATAACGTACGGGGCAGTAGTCTGGTGGAGGAGGACAGAAGTGTCCTCCGCAGTGAAGCTGCTAATCGCTGTTCAGAGACAGGCATTGCTGGGAATCACTGATGCAATTAACAGCACAGGGACCTCTCCTTTGGAGATCATTGTGGGCCTCCCCCGCTGGAGCTTTATGTGAGAGCGGAGGAAATGAATGCGATCCTTAGACTGAAAGCCAACAAGTTGTAGCATCCCAACTTCAGGGTGAGAGGGCACACGTATACTACGGGCACAATTCTGGACGGGCCATTGCTGCAAATACCCACGGACAGCATCGCACCCGAATTTATTCTCACTGAAAAGGTGGAAAACTCCATGCAGAACCAGGCACGTAGTGAGATCACTGCTATTTATAACTGGTTCATGGACGGATCCAGACCTAACCAGGGCACAGGAGCCGGTATTTGTGGGCCCAGTCCTAATCATAGGATATCCCTAAGCCTGGGGAAGCATACTACGGTCTTCCAGCCAGAGGTATTCGCCCTTGCAGCCTGTACAAAAATGATTGCAAAAGGGCTGTCATCAAGGCAGTCTCGAACCCCGTAACTAGGTCAAAACTAGTTAGAGACTGCAGACAATCCATCAATGCACTAGCACGAGACTACACGGTGTCTCTGATTTGAGTGCCGGGACATGAGGATATAAAGGGCAAGGTAATAGCCGACGAAGTAGCCAAGGAGGGCTCTAAAAGACACTTTATGGGTCCAGAGCCCGTATGTGGGATTATTAAGGATTTCGCAAGAAAAGAGATCTGGACCTGGTTAGATAAAGAGAGTACAAAGAAATAGAGGTCGACTGAAGGTCAACTCCATACCAAAGCGCTAATAGGAAATGGGGATGCTCTGATAACCTACTCAGGCGCAGCAAAAAAGAAGCTAAAACCATTACTGGGGTGGTAACTGGACACTGTCCCTGAAAAAGTATCTATACAACACAGGTCGAGTAAGCGAACCGTGTAGTGCAGAAGATGCAAACCACAGGAGGAAACGAGTTTACACGTAATCTGCACATGTGAGGAATTGAAGGTACTCAGGCAGAAATATTTCGAAAGAGATCTACTGGATCCCTCGAAGGTTCTCAAGTTCCCACTGGGCAAAATACTGGGCTTTATAGAGAACACGAAGCTGCTCGAGTGGAAATAAGAGACTTAATAGGGATGGTACAATGAGCACCTAGCTCAAGTGCCCGGACTATAGGTGCCCACCCTAAATTAATGAATGAATGAATGAATGAATGAATGAATCCTTATACTAATTCCTCTATTGGTAGGACATTTGTATTTTTATTCTTTTGGTGACCAAAAAAGACAATCGAATTTTTGTCGAATCGTCGCATGAGCAGAATGATATAAATTTTTAGATCTAATTAATACGAAATATACATTACTGCACTATATAACATTATGTATATTACCACGGAACTAAATGACGCAACCGTTCTCCATTCCCCAATCAAGGGGACATTTTGCAATGCCCATGTAACAATTTATTAAATTCCTAAATTATAACCGGGAATTTGTAATATTTTGACGGCGGGCTTATCGCATAATCGCGCCGGTTAATTCGTTTTTATATCCCGTTCCCGGTTTTAAATTGCAGGCCATTATTTAGTTTCCGAAATAAAATATACTCATCTGCATACATGTAGGACGCCACGCCTGTAGGCGTTTTATTTTATAGTTATTAAATACCGTAAATCATCGGAAAAAGATAAGTGATAAAAAACAAGTTATTATCGTTTCTCTTCTTTTTTGCTGGTGCTGTTTCGATGAATTTGGAACAACGCAAAAGGGATTATTTAATTTCACAAATGAACTTTTAGCCCGGATGTGTTATATAATACCCATTTTGAAATTATACAATACAAAATTTACTGATATCTTTTTTTATAAAATATCCCCGAGTATTTTAGCTTCCAGCCTGCAACTATATTTTGCAAAATTTAATTACTCAATGCTTTTAATTCTGTGATACAGATATGTCACTCCTGATAATTAAAAACATTTATTTATACTTTAATAAATTTACACTTTTTTCACCATTGTATCGTTTGTTATAATAAAAGAACCGCTTCTTGCATAATAAATACTTGAATAGTTCTTCTCATTACTGATTTAAGCTATCAAAGAAAAAACACCTAATTGATTTAAGTATTATTTTACAATCCAAGCAACACAAAATAACGTTTAATTTTGGTTTATATCACCATGCTAGTTGATAAGATATCCGCGTCGAAAACATTTAAATGTTTAAAATGCTCACAGTAATTGCATAATCGTTTGATATTGCTTTGTATGTAACACAATAAAAATAAGTAAGTTTCGTTGAATTACAGTTTATCATTGAAGCACGTCATTCTTAAGAAATAAGTGACGTGTCGCACTAATAATTATTGTGAAGTGCTGCTAGCTCACTACTCCAAAATACTAGGATTAAAATGTAACTTCTTTACACCAAAACTACCAATTTCCCACATAGAAGGCTAATACCTATAGCACAGTTTAAAGTGCCTAAAAGTGAGTCTGAAACTTATACGATATTGGGCAGAAAAGAATAATAATTTACCAATTTATTTGGAGAATATTTACACATTTTTATGCTAATTAAAAAAAG
Organism: Protaetia brevitarsis; assembly: GCA_004143645.1. Taxonomy (NCBI): domain Eukaryota; kingdom Metazoa; phylum Arthropoda; class Insecta; order Coleoptera; family Scarabaeidae; genus Protaetia; species Protaetia brevitarsis. The sequence goes on from RXPK01003176.1 coordinate 101,812, forward strand.
ACATTTTTTTTTTAAATTAGTGTATATAACTTGTCCTTGTAAACATTGTAACATTGTCATTACAGTGTGAAAGCTATAACCTGTAGATTCTAACTTCAGTATCCCATTTTCTCTTGTTCTGATTTTCTTTGTAAATCAGATCAATTCTAATAATAATTCATGCCTTGGCATCCCCCAACATCTTCCGTCAATTACAGAGGGCATCGGCCCAGCCATGAGTCATTATTACGCCTGCGTCCGTGGAGTGACTTAAGATATTAAGACTTAAGATCTCTCAGTATTTTAGCATATTGAAGGAAACTTTGTGGGAGGGAAATTTACATAAAATATCAATAATTAAAGGAAGTTGTTAATCCCTGTTTTCTCAACAGTTCCAAAGTTATGTTTGCTAAACCAGAACACAGAGAACACTAACTTGGAATCCACAATTACAACGTTACTAAAAACGAAAGGTTTTCAAATCTGCCGAAGGATATGTGGGAAATTCTGAGCACTATCCATAACACTATCTTATTGCCTTTATGTGATGATAGTAAGTGCAACTATTATTTACAAAGCAATAATATGAGAGCAGAAGCGCAGCAAATAAGGGCTACACTTATACACTTTATTTATGAAAACTAAATTATTACAAATCATCCTAACCCCGTGGTCCACCTGAAAAGGTACTACACGAGGCTACCTATGTCTAAGTACTATATGGGTTCGCATAAACAATTGAAATGATCCTACTTAACTAAATAACTTCCTATGATTTTAATAAATAAAAAAATATAATACAGTAGCCTCGCGACCATACGAATATTACTTTTGAAAAAATGATAAAAAAATGTAAAATGTGATTAGTTCCATAATCGCGAGTCTACTGTAAATCAGTCAGCTATCAGTTATTATTAAATGCGCCCATGGAACGACTTTCGTTATCTCCAGCATTCGCCAAGGACACTGATTATATATAAATACTTATATAAAATCAATGGCCACGGAGTAAGGGAAAACCATGGAAAAACCTACTCTGGGAGGATCTGGGAAGAAGTCCCAGACCTTATTACTGATAGCCACAAATATTATTATCTTCTGAGTGCCGAAGAAGCAGCCCCCACGTCTCCTCAAATTCCGACAGCTTGCCGTTCTCGCGTAGCTGCTCCCTTTTCACGCATTCAGAAGTGAACAGGAAAGATGATGACCTAAAAAAACAAACAAACAACAGCAGTACCATTCTAAACTTAATAGTAACTTATCCTAATTATTCTAGCAAGAGTAATTATAAATATTAATATTTAATAAATATTTATAGTTTTAACACCATTCCGACACTTAAGAGCATAAGAATATTTATTTATAAGCATGCTACCCTACTAACTATCTAAAATATCATGCCGTAGCCTATCTAGTTCTTTAGCAACATTACTAAAAAATTCCCACCATTCGATCGACTCATTATCTCTAATATCTGTTTCGCGTCGCGGCAATTTAACCTCCTAGCTAAGCCCTAACCTCCGTACGCGAACCGCCACTCATCAAGTGAGTGGACATTCAAATAAGACATGCCCCGCTGTATTACCCCACCACACTCACAAAGCGAATCATTAACCCTACCAATTCCACATAAAAATGATTTAAAATTACGTGACCTGTTATAATTCTAGCGCCTGATACGATAAATTAACCCTCATTTCCCTAAACGTGTAACGCTACGATAAATTTCCTTAGTCAACCTCCCATTTAAGGTATTATCCCACTTACTCTGCCAATCATTATCAAGTTTATCCTAAACGCTTTTTTACTACACTAGCCGAAATTAGCCAAACTCTAATAATCAAACTATCTCCACTAGATACCGCCTCTTTCGCTAATTGATCCGCCCTCTCATTACCGATTGTACTACATGACCCTAGTCCAAAAAAGTTTTATACCCCCTCGCGCAACATATCCCAAGTATCTAACAACAAATCGTCGGATTTTTTAAATTCCTAACGCCTCTAATACAGATAGCTATCTGTATAATTCTCACGTCCGCATTAATTCCCATTCGCGCCTACTATAACTACTGCCTGATTTATTGCAACTAATTCTGCCTGAAAATATTGCAATGATCCCTATTTAAACTGTTGATTATTGTATTGCAATACCCCTATTATAAACAACAAAAGCCGCCCCTGTACCACCCTCACCCTTCGACCCATCCGTAAAAATTTCTAAACCCTCTCGAAAAGTTAAATAAGGGCTACAGCAAAACTTACATCCATGCAAAGGATTGTAAATATGATAATCACAAGAAGAACATTGTCTTGTTCCCCGTCATTAGCATTAGAAACTGTTCTGGGCTTACCAACCTTGCATTTCAGTTAACTACTTTCCACATATAACGAATAAATTGCTGCACATTCATATTTAACAGCATGGCTAGGAATACCATCGAATATTATGTGTACTCGACCAATGATTCTTTATTACCTCTTTTCCAAACACAAAGATGAAACTAAAAGACAAAAACGCGGGCAAACATCTGCTGGTTTATGGACGACTAGAAAACAGAGCAGAGTGTGGGATCAGGATTGTTTTAGCGTACCCTAATAGTTAGAAAACTATAACTTTGGACAACACTCAACGATTTTTTGGACGAAAAGCTATGCCATTAAAAATCTTTAGTAACATGCAGGCACGCATAAATGTAGCTCGAAGAGAGCTGAAAAAACCCTAATTATATTGAGGCACCTAATAATCTATCTCTACCCTGGTTATCTGAACATTTACTCATTTAATAAAATGAGATTGCGGACACTAATGCGAGAAAGGGTGATGCAAAACAATTACAAGGACCAAAACTCGCCATTGGCGTAACACCTACAATAGCTAAATAGCAAAGCAATCAGAATTTTATTGTCCTAGTCTGATTTAGGCTGTTTCTGTTTTTAGTAACTTACTGCAAATTCAGAAAGTACCTGCACAGAATCAGACTCTCTGATGAATGTTGGCTATGTTTGGAAACGAAGAAGAACAAAGAGACAGTTAAGTACTTTTTAGTTAAGTACTTTTTTTGCCACTATGCTGCTGCTACAACCATCAGGTATGTGATTTTTGGGATAGTTGACCATTCCCTACAAGACTTGAAACCAATTTCATTCAACAAGATTCTGCGCAACTTTCAGGGCCTGTACTTGCTAAATGAACTTTAAAATAACATTCCGCTCTATGATTTAGCCCGGCTGATGGTCGAGTGGCTTGCATGCTTGGCTATCAGTCGCGGAATTCTCGGTTCGAACCCGACGGACTGCTCTCAAAGTGAGGTTTTCGTAGTTTTCCTCACTCCTTGGCGAATCCTGAGAGACGGACATCTTAAGTCGCTCCACGGCTGCAGGCTTAATACTAACTCATGGCCCCTGTAATTGGCGAAAGCTGTTGGGGGATGCCAAGGCATGAATTATTATTATTATAAGCTCTAATGGCCGCAGTGGAAAAGAACGATTAGTTGTAGATACTACCTCTCCCATATCTTAAATCCTATGTTTATAAAGTAACATCTGTATTTTTGTTTTGACGATTGGTATAAATGCAATAACAAAATATCTATATCATATTTTGACGATATTTTAGAAAAAATTAAAGTACAATTATTTTGATAACATGCACAAATATATAAAACTTCCAACAATATACATTTTGTTTTATATCATTTACATTGGCAACAACACAAGGCTTAATTTGACACCCCTGCTTGCCAACTTTACTCTATCTGCAAGTCAATAAACTAACCGCTTCTTGAACTAACAGATAATCTTAACTCACTTTCAACAAACTTACACTTTTAAACATACGATGATCAATCAGGCCGTAGAAATTAACTTGGATAAAATTTAAAGCAATTGTGGAAATCAAAGGTTCCTCTCATTGTTACTTGCTCTGTATAATATAGACCATTAATTTAATATTGATTTAGGCAGTAGTGTATTTTAACGCTTTTTTGTTACTTTTCTGTTTCCTTTCTTTTGTAACTTTTCAAATATTTTCCACTGCGTTCGATCTTGTCTAAATTCTCCAAATCTTTTCTTCCAAACTGTTCCTATAGGTATGCTTTTATTAGTGTTATGAGCTTGATCCCTCGTTTGACTGCAAGTAAATGAAATATAATGACTACAGTACTGAGGCGGAAGAAAGGGAAATTACGGAGTAAGCCAAGGAAAAAATCATTTTCTCATTCTATTCCCGCATAAGTACATCGTCGCAGAGATGATTTAGGTCCATTCGTGAGTTAGTATTTCAATTTGTTCCGCCAAATGCTCCCTTTCATCTACATAAGTAAGCAATTCTCCTCTTCATATACGCACACCATACAAACACGAAGCTTACAATAGACGTTATACGTGTATATATACGTAAATACAAGTCGTAACGCACAATTCACCTTCCGTCTCTCTCTATCTCTCTACCCGAAACTACACACGAGGGTTATGTAAAGAGCCCGAACAATACGGAAGAGCGTACGGTGGCGGTTTATTACGCCCTCAGACGTTCGCCTCATATAAATATTGTCTTGCAATATCTCTTGGCAGCGATTGCTTCTCGCGCTATAGTCGAAATAAGAGAGAGGAGTTACAACGGTAAAAGAGAAGGAAACTGCTCCTCGCGCAAGAGTTGAGAGCATTGTTTCGTAAGCGCGAGGTCGCAGAATTGGTTTAAAATTATGATTTTAATGATGTCTTCTTCTGCTATCGCCTAAAATCGATCGCGTTGTTAAATTAAAGCCATAGGGTTTAAATCAGATTTACGGCGATTCTCATGATGTCACTTAAGAGATTCAATATTACTTTTATACTAATTTTGCATAATAGGCGGTTTAATGTATAGAGTGGCTAAGTAGCATCATTTAATAAACTAGTGTGTAAAATAAAATTGGTACTTATTGCAAAAACTAGATGTTTTCACAGGCATTGCTAACGGCAAATATTAATATTAGCCTATATTTTTCTATTTATCCTACTTGCCACTTTTTAAGGAAATTGGAAGTTAGGAGGAAACAAATATACAGGGTCGCTAAAAAGCATCGATACAGTTAAATATTTTCAGAACGGTTTTGCAGAGCTTGTTGAAATTTGGCATACAGTTAGAAGTGTTAAATTCTATTCATTGGATTTCTTTCAATTTCTACCATATTTATTTTGAAAATACAAGGCTACTTGATGCAAAAAGAAAAATTAAATTCAAAATTTATTCTGGAAAATAAAACTAAGTTAGCGTTAAAATGCCATTATTTGACGATGTGTCACTTCATGTTCGCCAAAAATTAAATTGTGTGCAATATTGTTTAACAATGTACTTTAAGTCAAAACTGAGCGTATAGAAATTCTCACCGAGGGTTGGTTTAGGCGACAGAAACGAAGTTGTGCCAAGTAGTGACTCTTTTTAATGAAATTCATCCAAACTAGGAACCATCTCCAGGACAACGTTTCAAAAACCTTACAAGGATATTCAAGAAAACTGGTAGCGTTAAAGACCGACTGCAAGACCCGGGCGCACCTCGGAATTATTAAAAACGAAGAAAATTCTTTGAATGTGATGTGGATGTCGGTAAAAAATCCAAAAAATTCTGTACAAAACAGTTGGCGGGTTGAACCACACCATGAGTAGAGGATCCTTACAAAAATAACGAAACTGCGAAAAATATCATCCTTTATAAAATTCACCTTGCTACAAAGATTAAGTGACCGACGATTTTACCGTAGACCGAATTTTGCGAAACTATGATGCACAGAATACATCAGGATTGTAACTTTCATTAATCGAGGTTCTTCTCGTGATGCGGCAACTTTTTGTCTAAATGCATAGGCAAGGGTGCACCGGAATAACGATCAAAGTCCATTTTCGTGAAAATGAGATAAGGGTGCCGTCAAACGGGGTGACATGGACATTTTTAGACGTTTCAATGAAATAGCGCAGTAAAATTAAAAAAATGAAATAAATGACATTGTTCTTTAGTGAAAGTGATGGTCTTAGTTAATTTTTCCATGGAAAAGCTATATTTTTTTCTTATAGCTTCATATATATTTTTTTGATTTTTTAATATCCAAACTCACCCGCACTTTGGGGTGAAGTTTGGACACATACCTAAATCGTCTCAAAACTCGAAGTGGGTCATCGTCATGGGAGAGATGGACATAGAATGTGTTTTAAAAAAGTATGCTATGCTTTAAGAAAAAAAATTGGGGTTATATGAATGACACGGCTTTAAAATATTCTTATAGAAATTCATCCTTTATTAGATTTAAAAAAATAATAAAAATACAAAACAAAACAGTTTATCCTTATAGTTAGGTAGAAACTATCACAACCTTCATCACAAATATGTTTCATGAAAACTAATAATAAGGAACAAGAGAACTAAAACTAAATTATAAGGAACAAGCAGAACTAACCTAAAATACTGCTTTATTAAACTGAAAACGCTCTTCTAAGCTCTCTGGGGGCTTTTAAAAATGAAAATAATTTGGTCCCTGGTAATATCTAGGGTGTCCTATTCACATTAGGATAAACAAAAACATCATTTTTTGTACTATTAGGTTCTCAAAAATCAGTCTATAGTTATTATTATTATCTCAATGATTTTTCCAACAAATTTTAAGTCTCTTTTTCTTTCCAGTGGAAAACTTTTGTTATCACAAAATCGTTAATAGCATTTTCTTTGTTTAGAGTGATAGTCTTACTGTCTGATACCTCATCTTCTGAAAACTCTTCTGCAATCTCTGACACCTCAGGTTCGCTTTCAGATTCGTCATAACCATTCTTGGGCACCTCTGCGCTAGTGCGTGGCTTATAACTTCAGGCTCTTCTGTCACTTTTTTCATCGCTTTCCGCTTCGTTATCTCATTTTCATCATTTACCTATTATTCAGTTCTTCTTGCAATTGTTCGTTTTCCTTCGTCGTCTAACAACGCTACGACCAGGCTTACTTGAAGTTTCTCTTCCTTTTTACTCTTTCCTTTTTGTTAGATGGAAATCTTGTTTCTTTTAAAATTTCAACAAAGCTGTCTGTCCAGTTTGCTGATACATCTGCGTTTTGGTTGTGCATCGGGGACTTTGTTTAAAACTCTTTGTGGATCGAAAAGGATGTATTCCGCTTGCAGAAACCCTGATATTAAGTTCCGGCTTCCTTTTACACAATATCATGTAACGTCGTCTTTAATAATGCTGGAAACTGATCTTTGGGCAACACACCTCGGTTTTTCTTTTTCCAGGTCGTTAAAGTTTCACGCCAACCACTCTTTAACGACTTAAAAATATGCAACACTAAAGGCTGTAATAGGTGGGTGCTGTTTGGAGGAAGAAGCACGAAGTTAATGTCATTTTTCTTACACTCATTTATGACATAAACTGACAGATGTGAAGCTAAATTATCACAGATCACCAGCTTCTTTTCCAGTCTTTTTCTTTAGTTTTGAAGTAGTATTGTAGTAAACCAATCTTCAAAAACAATTGGTCGAACCAACCACTTTTAGTTCTGTTGTAGCGTGTCCAGTAGGTCGTTTCGTGTCCAGCAGTCCAAATATGATCTGATTTATAGCATACGTAGGGCGGCAGTAATTCTCCAGTTGCACTGCCTGCAAACATGACGAAATGCAGCTTTCGAAGAATCTAGTAGGCGGTCAGCATGCTTGGACGATCTCTTGACAACAACTTTTACACGACCGGGATCATCGGAGAAATTGGTTTCATCAAAGTTATATATGTTGCTGGGATCAACATCAACTAAAGACTGCTGCAGTTCTTGAAAATATTCAGAAACACCTCTTTGATACTTCGGCTCTTGCACGTTTTATATTTTCCGAAGACGCAACAATAATTCTCGAGAATGTCTTTTCAAAAAGCTTTTTAACCAATCATTTCCGGGCATATTTTCAGGAAAGCATTTAATCTTTACACATGTCGGTCGAAATGGCTTTTACTAATAATTGATATCGAGCGGGGTCAGAGGGAAGCCCCTTTGAACACTGCAAAATTCCCTCGACTAGATGAGTTTCATGGACTTCTGACAAGGCAGTGTGGGCCTCCCGTTTTAAGCATATTGCAACTGCTTTACCTTATTGGCCAACGTACTTTTGGGGATTGCGTATTTGCTCCGAAGCACCTTGAATAGTCATTCGTTTACTTTCACTGCTTCTACGGCTATTCCAGATATTTTGGGTCGTAGTTGGAATATGGACGGGCTCCAAGCCGTTTTCTATAGTTTCTCGGCATGGTCAATCTCACCCCTGCAAGTGACATCACCTTATTTAAAAAATTATTTAAAAAAGAACAATCATAATTTGAGGTTAAAAATAGCCGATCATCAATGACAAATGATGCGCTAACCCACCATAAAAATCTAGAAACCGGAAAGTTATTGGAACAAGAGCTACAGTATAAAGTTTACAGGGTATATAAAAAGACAAAAATGCACACGTTACTTTTCATTTTTTTCTCTCAAAAATACTTACAGTTTCAGCCTCGACAGATCAAAATAGTATGGCATGGAGTTTGCAATGACATTTGGAAAAGCAACGTTCCAATCGCATAACCTAAAAGTTACTAAATTAAAAGCGCGGCAAGTTCAATTTGTCCAATCTCGGCCGACTGTCCAAAGTCACCCCGTTTGACGGTGCCATTTTGTAGGAAATTCTGAGTACTATAATAATGCGGGATCAAACTATTTTAAAAACGGTCGTAGCCCATAGAAATCAAAGTTGCTATAATGTAGTTTTTTTGAATCATTAAGTCGCAAACTTTAAAATTCATTATTCTTAATGTATGAATACGGACTTTGATCGTTATTCCCGTGCACCCTTCATATGTTAACCGCCATAACTGTCGATATTGGTCTGACAGAAATTCGCACTGGATGGAGCAGGTTCATGCGCAGCATCGACAGAAAATTATGTTTGTGTGGCATTATTGGTCGGAATTCGTAGGTCCTTTTTCATTAACAGCAATTTAACGTCTGAAAGATATTTGCAACTTTTACAAAACATATTGTTCACGACTTAGGAAATATTTCCAAACCACGGCATCGAAATTGTATACCAACAGAAACCATATGGTTTCAACAAGACGCAGCACCGCCGCATTTTTGGTCGTCAAGTGCGCGAAATTTGGATGAAACATTTCCCGGTAGATGGATAGGGGCGAAGGGGGGCTATTGAATGTCCGGCTAGGTCTCCTGATCTGTCCCCACTTGATTTTTTTCCTGTGGGGTTATGTAAAAAATCGAGTGTGTGTCAACAGACCATTACAAATCGAAGACCTACAAGAACATATATATAAGAAACGAAATTGCCAGTATTTCTCCAAATATTTTGATTGATTCTTTGCAAAATTTTGCTCAACGTGTTTATTATTGCCAGGAGGTAAATGGAAATCACTTCGAACATCTTTTGTAACATAAAAATTATGTAATTTCTTGTTTGAGCTTCTTTTTATTAAAATATGTTCTGTTTCAGTTAAATGTTGTTACTTTTATAATTATTATAACTATTATTATTTATTGTTGGTCAACTCACGCAGCAAAGAAGTAACGATAGATAAAGACAACATTTCCAAGGCTAACAAATTTTTTCATTTTTCAAAATTTTACTAGAAATTTTTTTTTAAAGTTTCGATTAAAATAAGATATGGATGTGTTACATCACAGAACACAGAAAAAAAATCTCTTTTCAAAAGTATTAAATTAGACCCTTCGTGCCATTTAAAATAAAATCAAGTTAGCCTTGTATCCCCAGAACAAATAAATTGAGAACATCTTAGACGATAGAATTTAAATACTTTTAACCATGTACCAAATTTCAACAAGTTTTGTTGAATAGTTTTCATAATATTTAACTGTATCCATACTTTTTAGCGACCCTGTATATGTAATTTTTATTACAAAATTTGTTTAGTCTTTTCAGTAATGAATGTGAAAATTTCACAAATAAAAAGTTACAAGGGTTTTTAAGGACTGCATATTATACTAAAACGCTCTCTATTTCTTATATTAAGGAAGATATAAAAATACGGACTTCACCAATCGATTTCTCTCTAGAAACTAACTCTACGTCGATTTTTGTCTAATTCCTTTAGAGATATGAGTTCCCTATCAAAAGTATCGAATTTGGCCTACTCTGTACAAGACAAATTGGAAATAGTATGTAGTATGAAAGTACACTTTGCGATGTTAAAATCATCTTAACTCCTCAGGGATAAACTAGGATGAAACTGTTCACTGTTTGAGATATATTATATAGTTAGTTACACTTCCCAGGACGATATTAATTATAAGTAAAGGCGATTAACCGCCTCGTGCTTAAGAAAAAAAAAACTTGAGAATCAGTAGTCGAAGATACAGGACAAATGAGTGTTAATTGTAAACTTTGGTAATGAAGGGGAGGGAAGTAGTCTGGTACAACGTTAAGATCTGGGACACGATGGACAGTGTCAAGTATTCTAGGGATTGATACCATAAGAATAAAAAGGAAACCTTTTTCTTTGTCTCTAGAGCTATCGAAATATATTTATTTCATCAGTACAACAACTACAAAAGGACAATGCTAATAGATACAATTGAATGAAAAGTAAGGTTACTTACAATCAGAGTAATGTGGTTGTAATAATATCAAACAATACGTGTCCATAATCAGTCCATTCAAAATAAAAGACATTATACAAATTAAAATTAAAGTTAAAACTGAGGCTAAATTAAATTTAAAATGAAATAGAAGATATGAATGACAACAAACATCATATTGTGCCAAAACCACATGGACGCAAACGGAAACAAAAAATGAATAAATGAATTGTAGGGACGTAGATACAAGGTCTGTCCCAAAAGTAGTACAAACTGAAAGTATTAATTCGAGAATATTGTTTTATTAGCAAACATTTGGAAGAGTAAATAGAGCTTAAATAGTTAATATCAGTTCTGAAATTTAGGGAGTTTTACTTATTGATATAAACCATTTTCAGAAATAAACGTTTTTTATATTCGTTTTGTTTGTCAATGATGGAGCATTTTTAAAATCAATTTTATGACCTGTTTCAAGAAATGGTCAGTTAGAGTACTTTTATTAAGACCCGTGGCGCAATCGTACTCATGCGATTTGAGTCTGGCCTTAAAATATTGGGCTAACTGCCCAATGTACATTTGTCACAACTAGTGTAAGGAATCTTATAAATAATATTCCATTGGAGTAAAATAGGAATTTTATCTTTAATTTTTGAAAAAAGTGACTTATTGGATTTGCAATTATAAAAAGCTAATTTTATGTGTTGTAAGTCTTTAAAAATAGATGAAAGTCTGGGAGTAAAATTCTCAATATGGGGAAGTTTCCGAAAAACTGTGCCCAATTCATCTCAAGGTGGTCCTAGAGTAGGCATGAAACAAAATGGACGATAACAGATCATCTGGGTAGTCATTGTTTTTGCAGATAGTAAATAAATAATCCAGATTTTTTATTTCTTAAGTACTCAGTCTCTCCTAGCTTTCATGGTGTTGATCTTTTGGTTTATAGGGTGGTTGAAGTAATAATTAATCTCCAGAGTAAGTTGGTTTATGATATCACTAAACGAAAATACTTTGATCAGTGCTCCTAATCCTAGTCCTATCTTAGTATTCAGAAAAGGCACAGCACTTTCAGTCTCCTGTTCAACAATTTGACAATGAATTGTGAAACTTTGAAGTGTTCCTGTGCCTTAGAAATAAAGTATCTAATTAAGAGAAATTTTCCAACTTAATGCTGCAAATCGAAAAGGAAATAACCTCATAAAAGCAATTCTCAGTAGAGTAGTCATAAATATTAGTAGAAAAGCATAGAACACAAATTTTGGAACTTCATTGCATGTATTATGCAATAAACCTACATTGTAGCTACTTCATAAATAAAGCCTACATTCCACGAAAACAAAAAAGAAAATGTTTTAATAATGATAAACATTTAGTATAAGAATTTATGGAATGGGAAATAAAACACTATATTAGTGACTAGTACCTAAATGTAGGTAGTATACGCAAATATCAGACTGCAATGATAATAATCAATATTCAAAACGAAATACATACATATAGGTATTACAGTTTTATAAAATTACAAAGTTGCAGCTAGGTATTTGCTTTTACTACTTCTAAAGTAAATTTGCACCATTCAAAGGTTAACGCATCTCTTCGTACCCGGTATACTTAAGTAATTTATTAAAAAGCCATTCTAATGTAGAAGTTCGCAGCGGTTCTAACACTAGTCTCTTTTCATTCAATGAAACTTTTCGCACTTCTCTTTGCTATCCCACTAACTTTACCAACTATTTTCTACAAACATACGCTAGTAGTTTCTGTTGATACTTCTTCAATCTTTACAATACTAACGATAGATGTCGTCCTGATGTCTCAGCAAGTGCATTCAGGTTGTCACTGATGCGGTACTCAGCTACTCTTCTAGTCGTCAAGTTTCGAAAGCTCGGCATTCGCTGAAATGCGATTTGCGTTGAATGCTTTTAGCGTATTTTACTGCACACCGCACCTTTTTTTTTTCTTTCGCTGCAATTGAATTCAACAATCTCGTTTCAAGTCTTCCCTAAAGAACTACAATGCATTAAATACCCTGCTCTCTTTTCTATTTTATTTTAACCGCGTTAGGTATTACGGTGTGAGAAATGGGAACGCTCTTACGTTTGTCGTTAAAGATGATTGTTACGATTTCTTAGCTTTTAGAGGGATATCTTTCTTATAACGATTCCGTAAAATCTAAGCAATACGTAGCGTGACAAAAATTAAAATCACATAAACATTTTAACTACAAGACAGCAATTACTTTACAATTAATTCTACAAATTTCATTATCAAAAAATTTCAAATGTTAAATAATGTAAATTCAAAAAATTTCAAAATTTATAAACATAATCAAACGAAAATATAAACCATTTAATTTCTTAAAACAAGTCTTTAGTTGTAAATTGTCATTATTCCATTCAAACATCACCGAAATTTAAAAATATAAAATTTAATTTAATAAAATTACGTCAAACTATGACATCTAATGGCAGAAACAGAAATTTTACCTATTTTACCAATCCAATTTACAGAAATCTGTAGTATTTAAATTTAATTAATTTTAATACAAAATACATGCAATAAATGTAGGAGAAACCAAAAATTTGAACGAAACTAACATTTTAGCATTGAATTTTAAATTAACTCTACCCCGAGTACCTACACATTCATTTCTTCCAACCAACATATTACACACACACTTAAATGCCGTACAACATCTAAATAACTACTTCACGACTTCACAAAAATATATTTTTGCGCCTCCGTCCAGAAATACTCATTTTGCAGTACTACAAAGCCGCAGGAAAACTACCGTTTTCCGGCAGGCAACAATGTCACTGAAGGTTGGCCACACTAGATTCCACATAAACAGACGTGTAATAAATTGTCATTAAGCTACTGTTCAACCAGAGAACAAGATGAACTGGTGTCTTCTTTGCACTTATTATTGATAAATAGATATTAAATTAGAAAGCAAATTACAGAAAAAAAAATTGATAATAGTATGTAACATGTGTGCCAACTTGTACTGCCAACTCCCTAGTGTCAAGATTTCTTTTCTATTTCCAATTCAAAATTAAAATTTGTCCGCCGAAAAGACATTGTGTCATCACACGGCCAGAAACCCTTTTGCGAGTATTCGTACTTGTGGATCTCGGCTACCGCCTCGGCTCACAAACCGTACTCATACTCGCAAAACTGTAGTTTCTCCCCTAGTGATACAAATAACTATAAATATTGTCTATAAGAAAACCGTAGCTATACATAACTATATAACATAAGCCTGGCAGAGCTAGTGATATTTGCAGATTCTGTTAAGAGGAGGAAGAAACTCCAGTTCATGTGTTTGCACTAGAGAATAAACCGGTCCAGATTTTCCATAATTACACCATCATACTACACCATCAAGTTCTCTAATCTCCTACCGGAAAACAAAAAAAAAAAAACAGAGCACTACCAAATAGTATATTCGACTGAAAGATAAAGCGGCTGCTAATAAAAAGTGAAATTTATACATTTGATTATTACTTTAACATAAACTGTTTGTATTTGCTTTAGCTGTTTATTTTAATTGCATACATTGCATATATCATATAATATATAATAATTGTATTGACAACACCCAAGTCTTTGTACATGGTGAAGATGATGAAATGATTGCCATTACAGCTCTTAGTACATTTTAATTTTTTCTAAGTTCACCTCTATTGCTAGATTGTTGTCTAATATCAAAAGACTTTAACAATGCCAATCAATTCCACCAATAATCTGCAATGTAGCAATCTTCTTTCAATTGTTATTAAAGGTTCAGATGGTTTGCTATTGTATGAAACAGAGCTAAGGGAAGGAGAACAAATGCTCGCACACACTCCCACGGTAATATTTATCGAGTTGAGCCAACAATATCTGCTGTCGCAACACAATGAAACGCCTCCAACGTTACCGATATAGTTTCAGACAATAGAGCCTACTTTCGCACAATAACGCTGTCAGCCTGTCGAACCGCCACAATTTACAAATTGATCCGATTTTTCACGTCCGGCTGCCTTCCACGACAACAATTTCTACACCCCTTTCCTGTCAATAACCCCGAAATATGTTAAGAGTCCTGGGAAGTGTACTTTTGTTCTTCTGGCGCGTGACGTGCTGTGACATTTTGGTCGATTTTTTGTCGGTTTAACGCTAATGTCTGCAACAAAGTCTCGATAACTTTAAAGGTTGCTTCACTGATTCATTTCATATAACCTTTGCTGTAGCTCCAGTCCTTTTCTGGGCCAGTCAAATAGTAAATGTGAAAATCAGTGTATTATATTAGAAAATTTTTAACTGTGACAAAATATAATATGATTGATAATTATCATAGCTGGGATGATTCGCATGGCGGCGAAAAAGGATATCCCCACTGGTATAAAAACTATACATCAATCTCCCTGCCATTATTTTCTTTCTTAAATTTAAAAAAAATATAAACAATATACGCCTAATAAGTTTTTTTATGTTAAGAATACACTATTATCGCCTACACAATTCAGATTTATGTTTGATAAATCATCTTGTAATGCCACTCACACTCGTGTGCTTTGAACGTAGTAGCATTGATAAGTTGGTGAACGTTGAATGTATTATTTTTCGTACCGATTTTTGACTCTTATGGCCTATTACCCATGAGGTCTATGAAAACCAGGAAGCCTATTGGTTTAGAAATCAAGCCTGCAGCTTTAGTCATTTTGCTTATCTTATATATTATTATACAGTGGCCGGCATAAATATTGCAACATATGGGAAATTTTTTTATTATTAAAATATATTACTTTTTTTGCGGATAGGTTGTGCATGTCTAGAAACCCCAAACTTTGATTTTGACACATGTCACGTGACCACTAGTATGGCGGTAAATTTAAAAAATATGCCGTAAATCTGCAAAAAGTGAGGTTAGATGACATGATATCCAAAAAAGTTATTTGAAAAAGTTGCTTAGAATTCAATTCTGAGGCTGTATGCAAATTTTTGTAAACATATTAAAAAAAAAATCACAATTTTTCCAAATATTGTCTCATTGAATTACATATTTCTATTTTTTTCGCTTTTAGCATCTCAACTGCAGTACTATTTGCAAATTTGGTTGATACTCAAACAGTTTTGTCAATTTTTGCATAATTAACATAGCGAAAACTGAAAAGTACGATTTCAGTGTGACAATTGTTGTTGCAAGGGACTGTATCTAGTAATTGAAAGTTAAGTAAAGTTATAACTTTTTTGGATATCATATCATCTAACCTCACTTTTTGCAGATTCATGGCATATTTTTTAAATTTACCGCCATACTAGTGGTCACATGACGTGTGTCAAAATGAATTTTGGGGTTTCCAGACATGCACAACCTATCCCCCAAAAAAAGTTTTAGTATATTTTAACAATAAAAAATTTCCCATATGTTGCAATATTTATGCCGGTCACTGTATATATTTTATAAAATGTTGTGATTAATCGTGTCACAAACAATAGAAAAATCCATATCAATTACAGCGACCTCATGAAATGAGTAACTCCTACAGTTTTAAAAAGCGTAATATATTTAGTCCATAACACTTTATTTAAGAAGTGTACGTTTTTATCGGATAAATTGAAAAGTAACAAATCCATATGTTTCAAATTAAATATCCTTCTCAATAGATTGGATTAGATTAGGGTCTATTCTAGAATGAATATTATCTTGGAGTTCCTCCAATAAGTTCAAGTCCTTAAGGTAGTTCAGCACCTTGCTCAATAAGATTGTTTTCAGGTCTTCTAGGGTCTTCTAGGTCCAGCCTTTCTAAAAGTTACAAACCTGATCCTTGTAGCAGCAGGGTAGTGGCAAAAACATACTCACCTCGTTCTTGAAACACAATCGGCATTCGGTCTCATCGGAGAGACCGATTCTGTGTAAATACTTTCTAAACTCACAGTAACCTGTAAAGATAGAGGCAACTACCGTGGCACTTTTACGGTCAAGCTCAAGCTTTCCTTGGTTCTGGCATGATTAGATGAGGTACACTCCTTCGCATGGAGCAAGCCAGGACAGTTGTTCCAGTATCGAGACAATTTCTCTTTTGCCCAAAATTTAATTTACTGCTCAACTACCGTAGGTGCTATGCCAAAGGCAGATTCTGGTCCTTGAAATTGCTCAGCGGCACTCTTTTTTCGCGAGG